>PVJC01002753.1:39959-76494 GCA_004026665.1 Murina feae | reverse complement strand
TCAGTGGAGCTTTTATGCTCACTGCATCTGCCCCGAGTGTGTTCCTTGTGGATCTGTTTTGTTTAGGTTAGTCCCACTCTGGCCACTGGGTGGGGCTGGCTCCTGTATCTTTAAGGAGGTGTTGAGTTAGCTTGGGAGGGGCGGGGTCTCGGGGAGTTTGCAGGGCAGGGCGGAGCAAATAGCTATGGCGCTTTTCAGCGCTGTGCTGAGAGACACCAGGTCTCTGTGTCCCACGGTAATTGCTGCAAGCAACGCTGAGAGAAACCCGTTTTGGATTTCCTCCTGGTGCCAGTCAGTCCCCCTTCTCTGGGTGTCTGGGTCCTTAGAAACTCGCTTGGAACTGGAGTTCAGAGCCGCTGGGGACTTGTGACTCTCTCCATTTTGGAAAAGAACCGCGTCCCCCGGCACCAGCCCTTCCCCGAGCCCCGTGCGCGCACCTCCGTACCTCTGTACTTTGCTTCCGCTGCTCCTCTGAGTCTCAGACTCTTCTCTAGTTGTAGGATTTTCACTCAGCCAGCCTTCCTGTGGGTGCGAGTGGTGTCCGTGTGTTCTTTTCGAGGTTTTTCTGAAATAGTTGTTCACGGCTGCATTTACGGTGTCTACCCTATGCCGCCATCTTGTTTCTCCTCAAAAATAGATACTATTATTATGTCCATCCTACAGATGAGGAAACTGAGGCATGGGGTGGGTAAGAAACCCACTAGCTCAGGCATCCAGCCAGTCAAAAGTACACTATAGCTGGGATGAACCCAGTCTTGCTCCAGACTACTTTGGCCAGGCGACAGTCATGGCAGTCAATGAAGAAAGGGCTAACCACTGGCTGACAATGTCTCCCTGACCTTCCTCCCCAATACTGCTATGGCCAAAATGCTGCCCACATGCCAAGGTCATGCTCAAACACTAGCCTGCTCCTCTGGGAAGCCCCCCAGGAAGAAAACCCTAACAAACCAACTTTCCAGGGTACAGAAATCAGAATAGATTCAATAATCTTGCCCCTATGTTCCTGGTTCTTAATCTTTCTCATGCTAGGGACTCCTGCTGGCAGCCTGATAAAGAATTACAAAGGAAACCAATTATATTCAGACTAGTGGCCTGGTACATGAAATTCATGCACATTGAAAGGGAATTAATTAGAGGAACGTAATTTGGATTCACTATCTAATATCAATAATATGTGAGTATGAGGTAGTCCACATTTCTGTAATTCAATGACATGAATTTTAGCTATTACTTTGCCAAGTAAATGGAATTTACAGGTATCATTTAAAAGAGCATTCAGCTTAATATTAAAAACTCTGGCTACCAAGTCAGGTCTGTTTTCAACTTTTTGCCAGTGTTGTAAATTGTTTGCAATATCTTCCCATTTGGGGTTGCATGTCATGGTTATGAATAAATTGGTCTTGCCATACTTCGTTACAACTGCCATAGCATCCTGATATCGGTGCTGCATATTTCTGGGACTACCGTCAAAAGATGATGTAAGTATTATCATATTACCAATCGTTACATTGTCATTTTCAGGTCTAGATTTAAAATAATCCATCAAACCACTATATTTTTCAACTCTCAACTTAGATTGGTTTGCTTTAATGAAATTTATCTGATTCGCCTCCATTTTTTAATATGAATCCACAATAAACTTTTGAGTTAATTTTCCTGCATTTAAAATAGGATTGAACATGTCCCATACAGAGAGATGAAATCCATAATACTGCATTTGTGTGACTCGTGTCCTTACATTTTGTTTAGTATTATTGTCAATTACACTGTTGTCTCTGAGTTTTAATGCAATATCTGTTCCTCAGCCTTTTTCACCATGTGGAAAAAGAATAGGGTATGTCACTGCATCTAATGTAGGAAATAGGATATTGATTTGTTTCATTTTAGTGGCATTTGGATTATTGGCATCTAGTTTACAATGAATGAGCAAGCTCCTTTCAAAAGGAGGTTCTCCATCTTTGTTTCTGAATATGACAGCAACCTCGGTTACATGGGGAGAATTATATCTACTTGTTATGATAATATTTAATTGCCACTGTTACTTCTGTGGGCAATATCTCTTGCTGCTGCTTCAGATTGGGCTTCCTTTTCTACCTCATGTAGTATCTTGTATGATTTTGTTAATTCATTTATTTCATGCATGAGGTTGTTGATGTTGATCATGAGTCTTTCTGAGCAGCCTTGGTTTTCTGAGCCGCTTGGTTCATTAGCGGCATTGCTAATCTTTTATTTTTAGCTTCGGTTGTATCCAAAATATAGAGTTGAGCAAATTTCTGAGAAATACCATCTGAAGGATGTAAAGTTCCAGTATGGTGATAAACTTGTCTGTGTATTCTAAAACAGTATGGCCCATATCCTGATGGCGATGCAATATTTGCACCCATGGAAGCAAAAGAGAAAGAACTATTTATGGAACAAATATTTTTCATAAAATTTTTACTGTCAGAATCTTTGTCATTAATCTTTTTAAATATGCTGGGTAATCTGGAAAATGTATATCATTTGGACAGACTTTCCCTTTGTTACAACATCAAGTAAATTTCCCATCAGATGGTTTTTCATCAGAGAAACTTACTGATAGGCAGAATTCACATCTAACTGTCATTCTACCACAACTATGTTTGAGAATTGCGTCCTCATGTACTCCATTTTTGCTGAGAAGGCAGTTCCTACCAGTAATGGTAGTACTTGTTGATGACTGTTCTCTAGACATATTCTGTCGTCGCCCCGCCTTCTTTCAACTTCAAAGGCATGTTGGTCTTTAGACATTTTCTGTCGATGACATCGGTGTTTTTCAACATCAGAGCCAGGTTTTTCCAGTAGCTAGTCTTCAGATATATTGTTGCAGGCGCCGCCTTCTTTCAAGATCAGATGCACATTGCTCTTCAGACATTTTCTGTTGATAACGCCAGCATCTTGAGGCTGCAGAGCTACATTGTATCAACAGTTGTTCTTTAGACATAGTCCCACCTCTCTACTGTCATGGTCTGAGAGGCATGTGAATGAGAGTCCTGGCTGTCAGACCACTGAGAACTGTCTGACCAATGGCTGATTCTGCCTAATTTTGTCAGGGTGGGACGTCCTCCTCCCTGCTGTCAGTTTCCACAGCTGTGATGAGGAAGCTGGGGTGACAGAGGGAGCCACGCCCTCCAAGCCAGCCCTCTCTCTCGCTCTGCTCTATGTACAGTGGCCTCCTGCTCTACCAAGTTCTCTAAACCTCCAGCTCTCCTCCTGCTCTCCCACTCTGCTCTCTGCCAGCAAAGGTCTCAGAGCTCACGGGCATGGCTTAGTGTGGCTGGCCTTGCCTCCTCAGGCGGCAATGGTTTCAGGAGCCCACAGTTGCCGTCGCCTCCCAGGGCACTTGACACCTGCATATGCAAATTAACCTGCCATCTTTGTGGATTAATTTGCATACACACTCCTGATTGGCTGGTGAACATAGTGGAGGGATGGTCAATTTACATATTTCTCTTTTATTATATAGGATTCCAAAAATATCTGTAATATACAACCAAATTTGAGATATAGTAATATACATGCTTCTTTATGAATGCTTTAAATTATAAAATCTCGATGGATCCAATGATTACAGTTATTTAGAAACAGATGAGTCTAAATGATATATATTTTTTACATCTGCCCCAACTATAATGTGATATAAATATTTATTATTTCTAGCAGTGACAGTCATAAGTATAATTAATACAGTTGTGAAAATGCTAAAATTTCAGATGGTAGAGAAAATAAAGATGTAAATTTCTTCCCAGCCAACTTCACAGTCTTCTAAATTCCATCCAAGGATTCTTCAAGGGTCAATGGTCCTGAGACTAAGAACCCCTAAGCTATACCTGAGATAAGAGAAAAGTGAAGCGTGTTCCCAGGAATGATAATAATGGGGGGGGGGGTAAGACTCAGATACTGAGCATTGGCTGTTTTGACTCACACTGCATCTCAGCTCCCTGAACCTCACCTTTCCCACTTAACTCCTATGGGAATGAGCCTACACATAGGAAGAGGGGAGGAGTGGTCATATGATCCTAGCCTGACTAATAAAGCCATTGTACCCCCTCTCCTCTACCCCTGGACTCAGATGGCTCAGGGTGGCCCTGGCATCAAAGCCAGGCTGACTAGGTCCAATAAATGGCAGGCTTAGACCATGTCCTGGGACCACAGGGAAAGAGATTATTTCCCTTGGAGCTGCAAGTGGTTGATATACTCGGGGAGCTGCCTAAAATACTACCTCAGGTTAAAATCCACACAGAGAAATGCAGAGGTAGGAGCTGAATAGAAATTAGGTCTTGGAAACCTTAGGAGAGGCCCTGGATCCAGCCATGCCTGAAGCCATCACATGTACATTGTCACAGACTGCGAGTCCATACATTTCCTTTTATGCCGAAGCAGGCTTATCTGCATTAGTATTTGTTCACACAACTAAATGACTCTCAATGAACATGGAAGGGGAGAGACAACTGTAGTTCTTGATGATTCCCACAACTCATTACCAAGTCACTTAGGAAAGCACAAAATAAACTTTAAAAAGTTACTATACATAGAAACAGCAAATACAGAAAAATACATACTTTTTAAAAAACTCAGAAATAGCCTGTTGGGTAGGTAGTATCCCTAAGCTGGTCTATGAGTTCCTAACAGTTCTAGTTTTCAAGATGCTTGGGAGGGCAGGAGGGAACCGTAAGACCCTAGAACATTTTCCTTTATCACCAGACTTCCCATTTTAAGAATTCCTGGGATGGTCAGAAAGTCCCTGCAATAAAGCTCCTGTAAATTTTTAATAGCTGCCTCTTGAAATTTGCTTTTAGGCTGCTATAATTTTCCTCCTTTCCTTCTCTAGAGTGATGCATATGGCTCTTGAAAGACCCATCAGCATTGACAGACTCATCTGTTTCTCTGGGCTGGGAATCTTCTTCCTGCCAAATAGAGGAAGCTATGATGTCCATCAGTCTGGGATCACTCATACATGGGAAGAGCAGAGAAGAAGATGCCAAGAGGTTGTAGAAATGGCAACAAAGGTGGGTTATAGGGGCAGGAATTTACCCAGGACCCCAGATGTCCCAGAACGCCCACTGTAACAATAACTCTGTCCCACCTGTCCCATATGTTATACTCACAGGGCCAAGCATATAGCTTCCCAAGGATTATGCCAAGAAGCAGAATCCCAGATGAAAGAATCTGGGGGTAAGAGGACATCCTGGCCCAACTCCTAGCCTAAGTGGCTCCTCCCCTCACCCACAGTGATGGGTTCTGGGAGAAACACATGACGAAGCAGGGCTAATCAGAGTTGGCCCTGGAAATTTTGCTGGAATTACTGGGGCGGGGGGGGGGGGGGGGGGGGGGGGGGGGGGGGGGGGGGGGGGGGGGGGGGGGGGGGGGGGGGGGGAGGATGGGACATAAGGCAGGGGTTGTTGGAGGGCTACTTTGCTCCCTGGAAGTAGGGGTGGGACACCTGAGAATGAAGTAAAAGCTGAGAGAGGCAAGCCCAGAAGTGGAGAAGGGTGGCATTTTGAGAAGAATACCTAAATACTGGCTCTGGTCAGACCAACTGTGGGATTTTCTCAGGTCTTAGAGCCATTAAGTTGCCTTTGCAGTGTAAGCCAGTTTGAATTTGGGAGATTCTACCATATATAACAGAAATAACTGATTGATTGAACTGGAAGGGATCTCAGAAATCAATACAGTGCCCCTTCATGTTTAGATGAACATGATCCTTCTAAGAAGCTGATATAACTATATCATGTCTCTCAAAAAAAAAAAAAAAAAACCCACAAAATACTGCATGTCTCAAAGATGTCAAAGACCTCTGAAGCTGTCCACAGAAACTGTTGAAGAATGCTTGGATCTACTCTGATCTGTCCACTTGATGGAAAGTGAGGTTCAGAATGCTTCAGTGAGTTGTCTAGAGCCCAGAGCCAACTGAAGGCAGAGCCAGGCCTCTCTAGAGCCCCAGGAGGTGCTACCCTTAAGTCCTCAGGGGAGACTACAGAGGGTCAGGGAAGGAGTGGGTGGAGCTCCAGGCCTCCCCATCCCCATTTACCTACAACAGCTCCACTTTGTTCTGTTTTATAAAATGGGCTTTCAGGGAAGTGTCTGACCATGGTTCCATCACTCCACAATCAACATACTAAAACCAATCTCTTATATCATGTTTCAAAGTACAGTTGGCCTTTGAACACAGTCGAAATTCTGTGTATAACTTGTGATTCTACAGTCAGCCCTTCACTTCTATGAATTCAACTTCACTGAGGATCAAAAACAGTTAATTTCCATTTTCAGTTGGGGATCCAAGTTTGGGGAACTGAGGTGGGGCATGCAAAAATACTGTGAGGTTTTGATAGTGCCATGGATCCATGTGAGATATTCTGCGAGGCTGGCCAGCCAAGGTGCTGCTCTCCTGACCCTAAGGCAGCTGGTGTGCCTGGGCCTTTCTGTTCCTGTGTTTCTGGACCTGACATTTCTAGTTTTCCCTTGTATTTCCATCCCAACTCATATGGAAAGGCTCATCCAGACCCTGGACAAGTAACTCAGTTGGCTAGAGCATCGACCCAACACCTCAAGGTTGTGGGTTCAATCCTTTGTCCGGACACCTACAAGAATCAACCAATGAATACATAAATAAGTGGAACACAAGTTGATGCTTCTCTCTCCCTTCCTCTCTCTCTCTCTCTCAAAAAAAAAAAAAAAAAAGAAAGAAAGAAAGAAAGAAAGAAAGAAAGAAAGAAAGAAAGAAAGAAAGAAAGAAGGAGGCTCATCCACTCACACTTCTTCACTCCCTTTCACTTGGTCCTCTCCAAAGACCAAACAAACAAACAAACAAACAACAAAAACACAAACGTGTGGCTAATCTGACTGGTCAGAGACTATGACTGTTGCTGGCACCTGCTTTGCCAGTGGGCAGGTTATTAGTCCCAAAGGCTGGGAACCAGGACCACAGGCTTTCCTAGTGTCCAGAGATGGCAGCAGGCTCTCTTCTGCTGTCTTGGAGAACACACAGCTTGGGCAATGTTCACCCAACCTTTAAGATGGCCTGGCCACATGCACCCTCCTGACCAAGTGCTGACAGGGGCAGCCAGGCCTCTCTCCTCTGCGTAACGGGTTATGTACGTGACTGATCTAGGTTTTTGAGATTGTGGTGAAGGAGAACCAAGCCCACTGGGCCTTCTGCCATAAGGGGCATTTTCCTTTCTAGACTTTATCAGAGCCTCACATTGAGATATCAGGGAATTACTTACTAATAAAGTGGTTCAATCCCTCTTCATTTAGAGAAGATTCCCATTATACCCACCCCCATCCAGTCTCTGAAATAGTGACTCAGGAAAGTATCTGTTCATTCAACTGCCTCTACCCACTTGCCAATGAAGAAAAGCTGCCATGTGAAGAACAGACTTTGCCTTGGGAAAATCTAGGCCCTCGATCACTATACATATGGCAGCCGCTGATATCATCTTGCAAATTAATCATGTTTTCTCTAATGACCTATATTCTATTAATTATACATCAATGCTTTAGCTCTGGTTCTTTCATTGACTGATTCAGTCCACAATATGACTATGAGGATTTCACATGCTCATTTCCTGTTTTCCTCTCCCACCCAAGAGAAACATCGTGGTATAGGGCTTTAAGGACTTCACTCAGAAGTGTCAGGGAACTATCATGCCTCCAATCTAGCTCAAGTAACTCCATGGTAGAATGGCTCAAGACAGACCTCTGCAAAGAAACTGCTCAGGGAAGGCAACAAAGGGTGACCATCTCACGCACAGCAGATAGGTAACAATGCCAGCCTGACACCACCAATCGTGCTGGAGTTGTGGTGTCAGGGGAACTGTCACTGCCAGTGAGAATGCACTCTGAAACAGATTTTGAGAACACAGTTGGCAATTTCTATTGAAGCAACAGTAACCTCAGTGACATGCTTCACCACCCCACTGACTGGGCTCTGGGATTCTCTGTCCAGATCCCAGAATGATGTGGCTTTGCAAATAAATTCTCATTCTCATGAAGTTTTTACTTTGATTTTACTACATGCCAAGCACTGTTTTTAGTTCTTTAACTATCAACTCATTTAACTCTCAAATGAACTACTAAATTCCCACTTTTAACAGAACAGAAGCACAGAGAGGTAACTTGCTCAACATCACACAGCAAGTAGGTGGCACACCAGGAAGGATTTAAACCTAGTGGGTCTGAATCCAGAACTGCCACCAATGCCATTTATAAACAGAGTATGGGCTTAGCCTTGAAACCTATGTGATTCCACTTTCATACATCAATTTTAGATGGATCAGAGACCCAAATATAAAAAGAAAAATATGAGTGAAGGTTTCTCACTCAGGGAGTCTGAAAAAGTATTTGCTCTCCTCACAAAAGTGTCTGACTCATCCACACAGTCCTGTGTCCCTTCTCCAGTCTGCCTTTTTCCAGTGTGGAATGTGGACATGATATCTAGATTTGAGAGGATCCCTATTGTTCCCAGAGTACTACTCTGACAGAACAGAAGGGCTGAACTCTCGAAGCCCCAACCTCCTAGGAAAGGTGGGTTACAGCAGCCACCTTGTAGCCTGATAATCACAGCAGCACTGGCGCTGATTCTGCCACACCACTGAGCCACATCCTTTCCATCCAGATGTTATAGGATTCAAACAACCTCCTAGGTGTTCAAGTGACACTACCACTTGTGTATTCTGATACAATGCTTGCAGTCCAGAGCATTTCTAAATGAACACCTGCTATATAGCCAGGCTCCAGCAGCCACATGCTGTGCCAGTACCCTGGAGAGTTTGTAGTCACTAACATGAATTTAAAGGTGTTCCAAAAAGACAGCTCAGAAATGAACTTTTGGCAATCTTTGGGAATCATTTCCACTAAGCGTGGCTGATCTGATGCATGCAGAGAACCTGAATTGGGAACAGCCTTCTTTCTCTCTACAGATTTCTAGTTAGGGAGACTGATTTTAAAGACCAAGCCTCCCTCTCCTGCCCCCAACCCCCCAACCCAATAATAATAATAAAATAATAATAATAAAGTCCAAGCCCAGTGAACTGGCACAGCCGCAACATGGTCTGCTGGCCCTGAGCTCACTGCCTGGGAAATCCTGCATAGCCTGTGGATTTTTCCTCTGTGTCACCAGACATTTGCTGGATGTGCTAACGGTTAAACTTCTTCCTGCACTCCCATGAAAACAACTTGTCAATGTGGTTTTGAATACTGGGTGCTTTTCCACAAAGAACTCTCCAGATCCCAGCTAATCAGATGAAAGATAGACAGTGATCAACCTAACAAAATAGGTCAGGCTTTATATTTTAATCCATTTATTCATAATATATTAGTGGCCTAGTGCACAAAATTTGTGCACACTAAAAGGGAATTAATTAGAGGAAATATTTTAATATTGCTATTTGCCCTTTCTCTATAATAGAAGTGTCAGAGATGAAAGAAAATTAGTAAAATGTATATGAAAATAATATATAAATTAATAAATAAACAACAGCATCACATCCCCTGCTGGTGCCGGACGGGGGACACAGCCTCACGTCCCTCGACCTTGCTGCGCACACAGCCTCCTGCTGATTGGTCGTTACAGTGTAAGGGCATCACGGCCATTTGCATATTATCCTTTTATTAGTATAGGTTGAAAGGGAAGAATGAAAAAAACAAAACATTATTACCAGCAAGAACATCTATGGTTATTTAACCTCTCTCGGCCTCAGTTTTCTCGCTTATAAAATGGGGATAATAATAGGGGTATTGTGAGAGTTAGGAAATTACTCCATGACAAATGTTTAGAGCAGGACCTATCATGTAGTAAATCTTCAATAAAGGTGAGCTACCAATGTTTTTATTGCTAGGGACTGAAGGCCCTTGAGATGTTTCAAAATCTACCTTCTGGTATACCACTTGGAGAAAGGCACTACTCTGATTCTGGCCACTTAGGGTGGCATGAAGGTCCAGGCCAATGATCAGAACTGGCTGCCTGGCCCAGGATACTGCAGGCAGGAAGTAGACCTACTGGTGCTAACTGCCCACCAGGTAGCCATTCTTGTCTTTCTTCTAGGGATGCTCAGCCAAGTCTAGATCTCCCAATCTCCTTTAAGGCTAGGGGTGACCAACAAGAGATAATAGTTGTTATGGGACTTCGGAGAAATTCCTTACCAGAAACACAGGCTGGATGCCACTTCTATGCCCCTCCCACATCCACATTCCCACCTGAACTGCAGATTCATTGGCTTGACTCCAGAAGTCACATTGGACCATAAAGCCACCTTAAGGATGAAAATCTCATACTAGGGATGGTGAAGCACAAAGAGAGAAGAAGCCTGTTCTTCCTGATGACTGTGGGGCTGCCACAAACCAGGATTACAAAACTCTGACATCTTACTCATGAGAGAAAACACCTTCCACTGAGTTTGCACCATTGTTAGTTCTGAGGTCTAGTTTGACAGCCAAATGCACTTTCAAATAACACTATAGTTTTACACAGATGACCAAAAGGGATAGTGCTTTATGTCAGAGAAATCCTTCTAGTAATCTGCCAACATTTAAAGTGTCCTCATGCTTTAGGACCCTTCCTTTCTACTCAATACCAAGTAGAAAGCTAGATATAGAATTTCCCACAGAATGGGGTTACAATCGTTTTGCCTTGGAGGTAAATGAGAACTATGAGATATACTGAGTAATTTATTCAGCAATTATTAAGTACTGCTCTATGCTGGGGACTCTGCAAGGTAGGGGGCTAAATATGGTGAACAAAAGCAGAAGTAGTCACTGCACTTACAAAGCTTCCAGTGCAGAACAGGGGGCAGAAAACAAACAGGCAAACAAATACAGTGTAAGTAGAAAGGGTGAGAAGTAGCACATTGGAAATCAGAGCAAGTTTAGCCCAGAAGTAAAGAAAAAGAAGGAAGTCATGTGAATAGTGGAAGTGGGAATATTCCAGAATGTCCATCATTTGAAGAATGGATAAACAAAAAACATGGTACAACCCATACAATGGAATATCATGCAACCATAAAAAGAATAAAGCATTGATTCAGGTATAACATGTATGAGCACTGAAAACATGCTGAATGAAAGAAGCCAGTCATCCCAGACCACATATTATATGATTCCATTTAGAGGAAGTATCCAGAATAGGTAATTCCAGAGATAGAAAGTAGATCAGTGGTTGCCAGGGGCTACAAGGAGGTAGAAATGGAGGAAGAGAGACTGCTAATGGGGCTAGAAGGAGGTAGAAATGGGGGGAGAGAGACTGTTAATGGTTATAGGGTTTCTTTTTAAGCTGATGAAAATGCACTGGAGTTAGAGACCAGTGATGGTTGTACAATCTTGTAATTACACCAAAACTCATGAACTTTGAAAGGATGAATCTTAAGTCATGTGAATTAAATATAAATTAAAAGACACTCAAAGGGCAACTCAAATTGAATTACTGGTTTGGAATAAAGTTTCTAATGAAAGATAAAAAGAAGAAAAACAAAGGACTATCTCAGGAGATAGAGGAGAATGTACAAGCGTGGTTAAAGTCACAGGAGACCCGTGTGACTAGATGGCTGCAGCGAGGGAGGTATGCTGTGAGATGTGGCAGAAGATAGCATGGTGGCTGGGACAGGGTGAGGGCTATGGAATGGAAAGGAGGAGGCAGGTGAAGATCTGTTTCAGATCAAGGACAAACAGGCCTTACTAATGGATTGGCCCTGGGGGAGTGAGGCAGAAAAGAAAGATTCAAGAATGATCTTCACATAGTCTCATGAATTTTTCCAAAGTGGTTTTCTGCCAGATTCAAATTGTGCACAGCACAGTTAAGAGCAGCTCACCAAATGCCTGTTAAATGAGTTGAAAAAATGAACAAAGTCACTGCACATTTTTTTTTTTGGTAGAGAACATTTTTGTATTTTCACTAAAGATGTAAATTCTCTTTCTCTTAGACACACACACACACACACACACACACACACACACACACACACACACATATATATATCTACATATATAAATAATAGAGGCCTGATGCACAAAATTTGTGCATGGGTATGGTCCCTAGGCCTGGCCAGTGATAAAGGCCAATCTGTGAGGTGACCAGCGGGGCTATCGGGGGACCCTGCTGGCACCCTCCTTGACTGGCCTGGCGCCGCCCACTCGCCCCTCTGTGGGAGGCGACAGGCGGGGCAACCAGCAGGGTGACTGGGGGGGGGGGCCTTCGCTGGCACCCGCTTTGACTAGCCTGGGGTCTGCGGGTAGCTTCTGCATTGAATGTCTGCCCCCTGGTGGTCAGTGCATGTCACAACAACTGGTCATTCCACCAGCTGTTTCACCATTCACTCTATTTGCATATTAGGCTTTTATTATAGAGGACTAGGGGCCCGGTGCACAAAATTTCTGCACTGGGGGAGGGGGGATTCTCAGCCCAGCCTGCCCCTTCTCACATACTGGGAGCCTTCAGGGGGTATCCTACTGACAGCTTAGGCCCACTCTCGGCTCCCCTTGGGGAGCGGGCCTAAGCCGCAGTCTGGCCTCCCTTTGTGGGAGGCAACCAGGATAATCAGGGGAAACCACCAGCCCCATCACCCCGCTGCTGCAGCCACTGCGAGTCACCACAGCCATCAAGGTATTTTCATCAACACAGACTCCAGTCCCTTCACCATGAAAAAAATGACAACTTTCTTTAGGCATTTTCAAGATGTGTCTTTCATAGGATATGACATTTCTTTCTTTCTTTCTTTTTTATCCTCACCTGAGGATATGTTTCCATTGATTTTTAGAGAATGTGGAAGAGAAGGGAAAGACAGAGAGAAACATCAAAATGAGAAGAACACTTCGATTGGTTGCCTCTTGCATGAGCCCTGACCTGGGTCCTGGCCAGGGAGCAACCTACAACCTAGGTACATGACTTTGGTCAGAATTGAACCCAGACCCTGCAGTCAGCAAGCTGAGGCATTATGTACTTAGCCAAACAGGCTAGGGCAGGATATGACATTTCTTAGCCCTCCAGCAGTGGACCTTCATTTTTTTTTCTCCAGGAGTGTGGTGGAAAAACCCTAGATTGCCTTTTTGGATTCCTATTACCCCAGTTACTAAGAATATTAGCAGTGGCATACAGGGAGCTTAGCCAATGAGCGGTCAGAAAAGGTGTTTCCTTTGTAGTTCACTCCAATCACTGGCTCCACCCCTGCCCCTCCAATCCCAGCTCCACCCCTGCCCGGGCCTGTAACCTCTGGCCGACAATGCAGGCCTGAGCAGAAGACCACCAAACCCCTCCGATTGCCAGCTTCACAGAGCCCAGGCCTCTGCAATCACTGGCTCTGATCCTGCCCCTTGCCATTGCCGGCTCTGCCCTTGCCCCACTGCAGCCTCTGGACAAGGCTGCAGGCCTGGGCAGGGGACCCCCAGACCCCTGCTTTGCCAGCTCCACTGGTGCCCAGACCCCTGCAATTGCAGGCTCCTCTCCTGCCCCTCTGATCACTGGCTCTGTGAAGCCCAGGCCCCTGCGATCTCTGCCCTTGCCCCTGCCCAAGCCTGTGGCCTCTGGCCCAGGCCTTATGCCTGGGTAGGGCACCCTTGTACCCCTCTGATCACCAGCTCCACCCTTGCCCATGCCTGAGGCCTTTGACAAAGGCCTCTGGCCTGGGCAGGGGACACCCAGCTCCCTCTGATCACCTGTTCTGCCCCTTGGGCCCCTGCTTCCCCCACCACTTTGCCTGGCTAACAGGCCTGACCACTTCAGTGGCAGGGCTGAGCCCGACTGGGCACCACCATCTTGTGGCTATGGGGGCAGCCATCTTTGTAATGGAGTGTTGCCTAATTTGCATATTACTGTTTTATTAGATAGGATTATATCCTTACGTATACCTGTTTCTCTATATACCTGTTTCTCTGTTTCCATCCACTGGAGATACTGGTCCACCACATTACATCAACTACACATCTATTCAAACCAGAAACCTAAGGGTTATTCTTTTTTTGGGAGAGGGTAATCTTTTTTTATATATACACCCTAAGCAAGACAGAGCTACTGAATCAGTAACAACCAGGTCCTTCCTTCTCTGAGGGGGTCAAAGAAAGAGATAAGCCAGTGAGAAGTAAGCTTTCATTTCTGATGGACAACCTGTAAAAAGAGAGAAAGAGATGCTACTCCAGCGACAGGAGGTATCATCATCTTTCTTTTTGTTGGGGATGGGAAGCAACGTGGGATAGTCCAGAGAGGGGAGAGCACTACGGATAACAGTGGCCTAGTGGCAGGGTGGAGAGGGGATGTCAATTAGACCCTATGCCTTTCCCTTCAAGAACATCTACTAGAATTGAAGCCCAGCAAGAGACAAGTTGTAACCCCTAAGGGGTCATGAACTCCAACCCACTCTGACAGCCACATTCAATCTGAGGGGAACACCAGAACCCTAGAAGACACTATCCTTATCCTGCAACTGGGAGAAGACCACCATGGTCATATAGACCATTGTCTTGCCCCTGCAAACAATGCTGCAATCTAGATATATAAAATCCTAATATGCAAGTAGACCGAATGGCAAAACAACCAAACAACCAGTCGCTATGATGTGCGCTGACCACCAGGGGCATGTGCAGGACATGGCGGGAGTCAGCACAGCACGATGGTGGAGCAGGTGAGCAGGGACACCAGACAAAGGCGGGGTGCCCATTGCTGTCATGGGGTGAGCCTCTGGTGATGATTGAAAATTCTTTGCTTCCGCATGCTGCAGTCCTGCTGCCAATGCCGGAGCTGCTGCTCGCACCCGCTGCCAGCACCTGGCACCAGTCCTGATCACTTGTCCCCATCAGCGGGTGCGAGCAGCGGCTGCTGGCCCCAATTGCCCTTGAGGACTTCTCCACTCCTTGCTGGCACTGGCCCCAATCACTCCACACCCTCAGTGTGTGGGAGCAGCAGTGGCAGGAGCGGCAGTGGGGCTACTGTCAGATAGGAGACTGGGGGCTGTGGCGGGAGGGTCTGGGTGGGGTTGAGAGGATGGGCCAAGACCTGTCCTGTGCCTACCGCAGCCTCGCAGCCCACAGATCCTTTCAAGGTGTATGAATTCGTGCACTGGGCTCCTAGTAAATAAATATTAGGGCCATTTTTTCTGTAGGGTAGATTCTCAGCCATTTTACAAGTTGGGCATGAGAAATGTTCCATTGGATGTCTGTGTGTGCTACACTTTGGGTGGATACAATGTAAGTGTTGCCTGTGCTGCCTGCTCCATGAAGCTTCACCTGGAACATACCTTCACTTCAGTGTTTCTGTAATTCCTGTGTTACTCTCACAAGGGACTGACAGGGTGGCACTGAATGTATCACACAGCTGACTGAACTCTGATTATTTCATCCTACCAGATGAGGGAAGTAGGTCAAACTGCTTGTCATGGTCACTCAGAAGTTACTTCTCACCACAGCACTTGGTACTATGCTAGCCTCTCCTAGTCTGCAGAGGTCCATGGATATCCATCATTTGATCACAGCACAGACACAAAGACTTTTGTCACTGTATTTTACACAAACAGGATATCACATTTACTTCTCTGAATCCTGCTTTTTCTTACATATATTGCACAGAAATGCTTCCAAATCAGCTAATAGTGCTCTTGCCCACTCTTTATAGAAGCTGATATTTTGTAGAATGGATGCGCCATACTTTACCATTCCCAGAAAAGTGGGCACTCATTTTATTTTCAGGATTTCGTTTTTGTCTTGCCCCTGAAAACAATGCCGCAATAAATAAATATTGGGGCCATTTTTTTTTTTTTTTGTAGGGTAGATTATTAAAGTACCACTGCTGTAGCAAAGACTACTTAGGAAATATTACAAAGTTATAGTGAAGAATGGTGTGCAAGATCAAAGTATAGAATTACATGTGTAATATGTGTTTGTATTTGTATTAAGTATCTCTGGAAGAGCACACCTGAAATGGGAGTTCACACAGGAGAACAATTGGTAATGAGATTTATAATTCACCGTATATCTTTTTTTTATGCCATTTGAACATTTTATCATGTACATGCATTGCTCATTCAAAACTGAATAAATACAAAAATTTTCCAGGCCATCTCCTAAAAATTTGCAGTGATTCACCTGTCCTCCAGCAACTTGGGAGAATACTTAGTTGAGCTCATTTATGCCCTACATTTTTCTACTTTAAGGCCATCCCTCTTCTACCCCTTTCCCTCCTTTTTTATTTTTTTCCTGACCTATTACGAGCTGAAACATGTCAAGTTTTACCTGTTCATGATCCATGATTCTTCTTATTCTATAGCCCTTGGGCAGGCAGAAGGCAACTCCCAGATTTGCTAATTTAGACAAGTCATCCTGGCCGGCACCTCTCAGTAGCACAAGAGAGAAATCCAAGGCAGGATGTGAGCCAGAAACCTGAGGGCCCAGATGGCCGAAAGAGACAGGAGCAGGGCCTCTCTCTCCCCACATGCGTGCAGCACAGCCTGTTTTAAACCATGCTGGCTTAAATCAGTATCTGAGTGGCCTAGAATCCCCCAAATGCCCAAGGCCTCTCAGAAAGGCCCTGACCTCTCAGGCACAACCTTAGAGACAAGAAACAGGAGGAACCAGGGGACAAAGAACACAGAAGACTCAGGCTCATACAAACACGAAGGCTTCTTATTTACTAATATTTCCTATATGCCAGTCATCCTCTATGTCTGGCCCAGAAACAGAGGCCTCTCTTCAGCCACTGCTTTTAAACTCTATTGTGATTTCCACGAAGGGAAAACAAAGGTGACATAGCACGCAATCAACAATGGCCCTGAGTGGAGCAGCAACTCCAACATAACGCACCTACCACTGCCACGCTGGCTGTAGTTCTGGGCTAACTGCAGAGGGGAGGGGTCTAAACATGGTCAGATGAGAAATCAGCTGGTGAAAGGCAGGAGATGGAAGAGTATGAGCCATCACAAAACTGGCAGCAAGTCCATACTCCAACATGAGCTCAGTGCATGAGCTTAGCTCAACTGATGGCTTGGAATGCGCCCTTGCCCTTGATCCTTCAAGACTCAGCTCAGCAAAGATGTGTGCCTGTGGGTACTGCTCCGGGCAACCTCTGTGAGGCAAAAGGGAGACAATCTGAGTGTCCACTAGCCGGGATGGGCTGAAAAATTGTGATACAGACACACAATGGAATCCTTTATGTCTCTCCGTTCCTATTCTCCAAGTCTATTAGCCAGTTCTGTTGCTATTATCTCTAAAACATATCCTGATTCCATTTCTTTTCCCCTCCTTCCTATGCAAAGCTACCACCATCACCTTTCACCTGGACAACTCAATCAGATCCTCTACAGATCTCTCCGAGTCCACTCTTCCCTTCCTAGATTATATTCTTCACATGCAGTCAGACGGATCAAATTAAACAGGGGTGATCACATCAGATTACTGTTTAAATTCTCTCAATAAAACTCAAACCTCATCTCATTCCACTTTACCCATCGCCCAACTGTCCTCCTTTCTCCTCTAAGTTTATTCCTACACCAGGGCCTTTGAATATTTTGCCCTAGCTATTCTCAAGGCTGGCTTCTTCCTGCCAGTCAGGTTGCCCTGTGACTGTATACAGTAGTGAGTAGCCATGAAACACAAAGATGGACATCTCACAGACATAATGTTGAACAGAAAAGCCAGACACAAAGGAACATTTACATAAAGTATGACTGCATTTACATAAAGTTCAAAGTCAGGTATGAGAGACTGAGTGATTTTGCTGGGAAAAGAGGAATGACTGGGAGGGAGTAGGAAAGGAACTTCTGGGGACTGCAAATATTGTTTCAGAGTATTCAGTTGGTGAAAGTTCATCTAGCTACACGCTTAATATGTGATGTATTGTATGTACCCTTGGACCTTTTCTGGATGCATATTATAATGTTTCATATAATGTTTACAGAATGGAAACATTCTGGCTGCCCATAATTCTTCCTATGATTTGCAAATTTTCCATCTATGAGCTTTGGTGGGAGGCCATGCTCCACCACTCTGTAATAATAAAATATTACAAAGGCCACCCCCTGGCTCTCACAACCTCCTTGTAGCTAAGCTTTTGATGAAGGATCTGGGCTCTACTCAGCAAATGCACCCTCCCCTCCATGGCTTAAATCAGCTTGGAAAACCAGGATTTATGTACCTTGATGTTTTGGAGCACAGAGCTGCAGCCTGGCGCATGGAAAGGGCTCACTGATACACATTTCCTCCTCCAGCAAAATAACAACAGTATTGGGCCACTCTACACTTGGGAGCACATTCATTCTTTCAATAAATATTCACTGAGTGTCTACTGGGTGCCAGGAACTGTCCCAGGCACTAGGGATCCAGGTGAACAGAACATTGGAGCTGATACTAATGGGGAAGATGAACAATAAACAAAATAAGTAAAAGATATAATTAGGTAGTGCCACAGAGAAAAATAGAGAAGGGAGATGAGGATCTCCCTGCAAAGGCAATATATGAACAAAGGCTTGAAGGACGTGAGGGAATTGTATGGGGTATGAGAGAAAAGCTTGCCTAGCAGCAGGAAGAGCCAGTGCAAGGGCCCTGAGACAGGCACATACCGAGTGTCTGTGGAACACTGAGGAGGCCCATGTGCCTGGAGCAGAGAGGAGAAATCACAGGTAATGGGAATAGATTGTGTGGGGCCTGATTGGCCACAGTAAGGACTTTGGCTTTCACTCAGGGTAAGGTGGAGCCATGAGAAGGTTCTCAGAAGGATGGATCTGCCTGGGTGATTAACAGTATTCCTCTGGCCCTGTCCAACCTTCTTCCTTACCCAAGATGGAAACCAATCTTGACAAAAAACAGATATTTGGTAATTTGTGTGGCAAATGTCTATGAGAAATAAATAAGCAGAAGGCTCTTCACCCACTTCCTCTAACCCATCAAGGCCTCATGCTGGGCAGCAGGACTTTGCAAGATGAGTAGCAATCCACATAACATTACAGACACCAGACTCTCCTCCACTGGCCATTGGGAGAATCCCCAAAGCTGATGGGAAACAGTCTTAAGGCTACATGCCAGGAAAGCACCATGTTGGTGGTTAGCTAGAGTCAAAATCAAATTCCTCTTAGCAGCTGTGTGAACTATGATTCATTACTAGACCTTTGTGGGTCCCAAGCTTCCTTATCAGTGAAGTGGGAGGGGGTGGGGGATAGTAATTTCCACCCTTGATAAGCCTGTTGGGGGAGTTAAATTAGGTAACAGGGATCAAATGACTGGCAAAGTGCTGGGCACAGAAAGAGCCTAAAAGATGTTAGCAAAGGTGTTATTATAACTGAAATACCAAAGAAATAATAGCGACATTATCAACTTCTCAAGTCTGAGGATGTCCTTTGGGCAAACTGGACTCTGATATTAAGCATGGGGCTGAGGTGAAGGGTCCTCCAGTGGAGAATGGCCTTCAGAATATAAGTTTCTTTCTCCCTCTACTTATTCTCCATGGAATAACTGCCCAGGACAGCTTCATCCATGCCAGAGAAAGGAGATGGTCTGGAGGAATTAGCATCAAATGTACATGGTATGGACACATGTTTCAGCCCATCACAGGCATAAGCCCCCAGAAAAGAGACCTCAGCCTGTATCCATCTCTCTCAAGGAAATGTGAGAAAAGGGAGAGTTTTAACAGCATAAAAGGCAATCTGGGGAAATTTCTTGTCTCTTTGCACTTGGGAATAGCAGTGGGTCCTTCAGTTTGCTCCATGCAAGGAGGGCAAGGCCTCTGGGGGACTCGGGTCCACAACTGGAACATGGGTATTATATTCATTATTTATTTTTATTTTTAATATATTTTATTGATTTTTTACAGAGAGGAAGGGAGAGAGATAGAGAGTTAGAAACATCGATGAGAGAGAAACATTGATCAGCTGCCTCCTGCACACCCCCTACTGGGGATGTGCCTGCAACCAAGGTACATGCCCTTGACTGGAATCGAACCTGGGACCTTTCAGTCTGCAGGCTGACACTCTATCCACTGAGCCAAACTGGTTAGGGCAGATTATATTCATTATTAAGGCTTATTCATACTCATTCAGAACATACTTATTAAGCAACTACTATGGCCCTAATGCTGATAGGAAGAAATTAAACAAATCCTCACCCTCACTGCTCACATGCTAAGGAGGAAGACACCAAAAGCAGGCATACAACATTAGAGAATGACACGTGCTACAAAAGTAATAATAATAATAAAGCAGGGAACAGAAAGAAAGGGACATTTTATTTTTTTATTATTACTTTTTAAAAATATGGAACACTTCACAAATTTGCATCCATTCCTTACACAGGGCCATGCTAATCTTCTCTGTATTGTTCTAATTTTAGTATATGTGCTGTCAAAGCAAGAACAGAAAGGGCCATTTTAGACAGGGTGCTTAAGAAGACCTCTTTGAGGTGGTGTCTCTGCCATGCAACCAGAGACCTGAATAATGTAGTAAAATTTTATATAAACACATACACATCCTATATAATAAAAGCCTAATAAGCAAATTGACCGAACAGCAGAAAGACCAGTTGCTGTGATGGGCACTGATCACCAGGGGCAGACACTCAATGCAGGAACTGCCCGCAGCCTGCAAGCCCCAGGCCAGCCAAGGCAGGTGCCAGCGGGGGAGGCAACTGGCAGCAGCAGGGGACGGGGCCAGTGAACTGGCAGTGCCAGGCCAGCCAAGGCGGGTGCCAGTGGGGGCCCCCTCCATCACCCCGCCAATCATCTCTGATTGCCGGCCAGGCCTAGGGACCCTAACCACACACAAATTTCGTGCATTGGGCCTCTAGTACACATAAAATTTTGGATATGTTTTATATACTAGAGGCCTGGGGCATGAAATTCATGCACTTGGGGGGGGGGCAGTTCCCCAGCCTGGCCTGTGCCCTCTCACAGTGTGGGAGCCCCATGATTGATCTCCCTAAAGAGGTAGGCCCTGCCCACCCATCTGGGGCTCCTCGATGGATTGCCCCAAAGAGGTAGGCTGGAGCTGGGGGTGCCGCCTCCTCAGCTCTGCATACACACAGCCCCACACGCATGCAGCCCTGCCCACACATGTGCACCTGCAGACTCCTATGGTGTGAGGGCATCATGACTTGAGGGCATGAAGATCACATAGGATTTTATTAGTGTGTGTGTGTGTGTATACACACACATACATATATACACACACATACACATACATACATATACATATACATAAATCTAATAAGAGTAATATGCAAATTAATCATCACGCCAAGCCACTCAAGCCACGCCCACCAGCCAAGCCATGTCATGCCTCCCAGCCAATTAGAATGGCTGTATGAAAATTAACCCAGCCAAGATGTAGGCTGGCAGCCATGGAGCTAGAGCAAACAGGAGGCTTCCGTTGCAACTGCCTGACTAGGCCAGTAGGCCTCTGCTCAAGCAACAATGTTTCAATTATAGAAGCCATGGAGCTGAAGCAAACAGGAGGCTTCCGTTGCCTGCCTAGGCCTCTGCTCAAGGCAACAAAGTTTCAATTATAGAACATAAATAAACTCCAGAAACCTGATTCCAGCCAGCCTTGCTGGGATCTTGTTGTGGGCAGCCTAAAAACGGCCCTCACTCCCTCACCCAGGCTGGCCACACCCCCATGGGGTGAGCGTCCCCACTGGGAGGGGCTTGGCCAGCCTGCAAACAGCCATCAGCTCCTCACCCAGGATGGCCAGGCATGTAGAGGCCCAGTGCATAAAAATTTTTGCATTCGGGGGGCTCCCTCAGCCCAGCCTGTGCCCTCTTGCAGTCTGGGACCCCTTGGGGGATGTCCACCTGCTGGCTTAGGCCTGCTCCCCGGGTGATCTAGCCTTAGCTGGCAGTCAGACATCCCTCTGGCAGCCCGGGAGCCTTCAGGAGATGTCCACTTGCCAGTGGGGAGCAGGCCTAAGCTGCAGTTGGACATCCTTGGCACTGCTGAGGCAGGAGAGGCTCCCACCACCACCACTGTACTGGCAGCCATCAGCCTGGCTTGTAGCTGAACAGAGCTCCCCCTGTGGGAGTGCACTGACCACCAGGGGCAGCTCCTGCACTGAGCATCTGTCCCTTGGTGGTCAGTGTGTGTCATAGTGACCAGTCATTCCCAATCATTCTGCTGTTAGGGTCAATTTGCACATTACCCCTTTATTATATAGGTCTGGTGCGTGGGTGAGGGCCAGCTGGTTTGCCTTAAAGGGTGTCCCAGATCAGGGTGGGGGTCACGCTGGGGTTCCTGGCCAGCCTGAGTGAGGGGCTGAGGGCTGTTTTCAGACTGGCCACACCCTCTTCAGGTAGGGTTCCCTGCTAGGGTGCCTGACCAGCCTGGGTGAGGGGCTGATGGCTGTTTGTAGGCTGGCCACAGCCCCTTCAGGGTGTGGGTCCCCGTTGGGGTGCCTGGCCAGCCTAGGTGAAGGACTGATGACTGTTTGCAGGCTGGCCACAGCCCCTTCAGGGTGGGGGTCCCTGTTTAGGTGCCTGGCCAGCCTGGGTGAGGGGCTGAAGGCTCTTTGCAGACTGTTTGCATGATGGTGGGGCCATCTTGGGTGAGGGGCTGATGGCTGTATGCAGGCTGGCCATAGCCCCCAGCACCCAAGCTCCCAGCTAGGCTGGCTGGAAGCAGGTATCTGAGGTTTATTTATCTTTTATAATTGAAACTTTGTTGCCTTGAGCTGAGACCACAGCCTGCCTAGGCAGGCAGCTTCCTTCATCACCGGGGCAACGAAGCCTCTTGTTTGCTCTAGCTCTGTGACTGCCGGCCGCCATCTTGGTTGGGTTAATTTGCTCTGATTGGCTGGTGAGCGTGGCTTGGGATCTAGTGGAGTGATGCAATTAGCATATTATTCTTTTATTAGATTAGATACACACACATATAGCCAAGAACACAGTGCTGCTATGGGAATATAAAGTGCTCTAGTTTGATAGTAAGAATGCTCCTGGGCTTCCAGGGATTGGAGTCTTCCCCAGATTCCAATATGCCCTCTGTGGCTGAGAAGTACTAATAAAGGATGTTCCTTTTTTATACTTGGCAGTGTACCACAGACATAGAAGGCACTCTTTATCAGGACCTTATTTCTCCTTCATTGCTGCACAGTGTTCTACTGGACAGACAACGTGACTGACTGATCCCATTCCCTATTAATGAACACATAGGATAGTTCCCACTTTTTGCTCTGACAAACAGTGTCCTAATGAGCCTCCTTGGACACAGATTATTCTCACATTTGGGAATATATGTAGGCAAAAGCTCCCAGAAGTGAAACTGCTAGGGCAAAGGATAGTTGTGTCCCAGGGTCTCATTGACAGATATTACCAAAGTCCCATCCAAAGTGACACTAAAACTTCATTTAATTCCTGAGCTTCTAGCTCAAAGGTCCCAGGAAGAAGATACAGTGGGCATCTAGGAAGGGACAGAGGGAACAATGACCCCCTGCCTGCCTGCCTACAGTTGATTGGCCCAGGGAGGATGAATACCCGACCTCTGCCGGAACATCTTGAGAACCCCTTCCCTGGCCCTTGATAATGAATCCAAAGGAAGACATCTCTCCCTTCCTTGTGTTGTTTTGGGCGGGACTGGGAGAACACAGCAATTCTCTTTGAAAGCCTGGACTACAAGGTCTATGGATGGCCGGGTTTCCCACCAAGTGAAGGGAAGGCAAAAAGAGAGACTATGAATAGGAAAATATAAATACAGCAGCTGTAGGGGGAAAGCCATGAAGAAGAGAATCTTGATAATGGCATTTTTGTTCTGATTCCAATTCACACGCTGGCTCCTTCCCAGCATCCATTCTGCCTTTGTAGTCCCTTAGTGATCCCACACCCTTACCAGTGATTGGTTCAGGGGAGGTCACATTACCCGTGCTAGTCCAATCCAAGGAGAGCTCTGAAGCTTTGCACTAAGGTTGGGGGACAGATATCCTCTCTCTCAGGCCAGAGCTGAGGAGAAATAAATCTGGATTAGTGCTGGCAGCCAGTCCTCTGGGGAAGCCAGGTTTGAGGATGACATGGACATCAGAAAGAAGAATGGAGGGACAGAAAGAAAATGGGTCATTGATGATGGCCCTGAGCTCCTGGATCAACTAGCCCAGAATCTCGCCCCACCTCTGAGTTTTCTAGTCATGTGAGCCAATCCTGTCCCTGGAGTTTATGCCTGTTTGAGTCAGTGTTTCTTTTCCATGCAACCAAGTAACTGACTGGTACACAGTTCTTCCTGAGGCCTTGTTTTGTTTCTCTGGGCCACCCAGCACCCTCTAGTTAAATCCTCCTTTGCCTAAGGTGCTGTGAGAGCAGTACAGCAATTTGGCTAAAGACTTAACTTGCTCAGCCAGTTTCCCCAGCTATGAAATGGGAATAACAAACACTTCCTTGGGTTTTAAAAGGATTAAACACATTAGCAATGATTATTCTAAAGTACTGAAGGGTAGCTGAAAGGCTTCAGTCTCAAAAAGCAAGTAGCTGCACCCCTCCCCCATTTTGTTTGCTATTCCTTTGTTCAGGTCAGCAAGTTCCAAACAGTCCCAAAGAATAGCCAGCACAGTTTCTGTCCGGAGGGTGGCAAATCTCAACTCAACAGGTGATCTGAGTAAAAGATTCCACTCAACTTACCTGGTAGCTGGGTGCTAGAGGAAGCCCCCATGAGCGCATTTCTCTATTAAATGCAAGTTGGGGTCTAAAGTTTCAAAATACAGGCTTGGGCATAGTCCCAGGAGAGGACAAAGGAAAGAGAGCCCGGATGGAAGAGAAACTGCTACACAGCAGGTTCCACAACTAACTGTTCGGAGGAGGACCTCAGGCTGGCTTGCAGCCACAGCTGCTCTCTGCAGAGCTATGAGGCAGCAGGAAGAAGGGACCCCGCTGCGTCTGTATTTACAGCTGGGAACTGGCACGGGCCTGGGCAACTCAGTTGGAAATAAACTCAGCCAGGAAGTGAGAACTGGAAGACGCTTCCATAGCAACACCCATTCAGAGATCCCTGCCCACAGCTGGAAACATTCAGAAGCAAAGCTTATCTAGAGATGTACACCAAATTCATTTTTTCCATTTGCATCGGAATGTGTTACTTAAACTTCACCTCTTTGGGGAGCCTCTAGGTAGGCCCTGTTCTGTGATTCAAAAACGATTCTTCTTCTGAACATTTAGAACACAGGACCTATCCCTGTGACCACGTTTTCCTGTTGTCTGTGGGCTTCACAGGCAGGATCTATGTCTGCTTTGCTAATTGGTACCTGGCCCAGAACAGGCCTTCAATCAGTGGTTATTGAATAAATCAATCAACTGTTCTATTCCCAATTTTATTGTTATTCATTACTTTAGCTAACATGTAAGCACCCATAAGTAAGGGCAGTGAGCTGAGCTGTGTACTTACTACTGTCATGCCCATCTAATAACGGGCTCCTTCTCAAAGTCAGAGCCACAGAAGAAATGAGTTGTTTCATTTCTAGAGAAGGATGGGAGAGAGCATGAATACCTACAGCAAGACTGGGCACGTGGAGCAATGGGTGTTAAGGAATCTGCTTTGATTTTAAAAACTTTCTGAGTAGAAACTTTACAGGGCTGAAGTACCACCTCTGCAAGGAAGGGTGGAAATAGGCTGCTTGAGATACATAAACATCAAACAGATGGTTGCACTCTGAGAGATTTCCACCAAACTGCCCCGGAAGCCACAGCTCACATGATAACGTACCTTTTCAAATTTTTTCCTGTTTATGAAAGAGGTATATGCTTATATATGCATGTAAAAACTTATAAAATAAAGGTATAAAGAAGAATACAAAGTTACCCATATCTCCCCACCAAAGGATAACCACTATAAAAAAGTTGGTTCACCCTGGCCAGTGTGCTCAATGGTTACAGTTGGCCTGCGCACCAAATAATCTCAGATTCAATTCCCAGTCAAGGGCATGTGGACAAAAGGAGCCGCATGCTAGCCTGAAAAACTCAGTGGAGGCCTGCATGGCAGTCTTGCAAACTCAGAAACCTAAAGTAACCACAAAAGATAGTCTGAAAATTAAGTATTTAACTACAAACAGGTTACAGTGAGTAGTCACATCCTAGGCCAGTATTTTCCCTGACAAAGATCACCTTTGATATTTACTGAGCACATTTGTCTTTTTGCCTCTAAGATAAGGTATTTCTGAAATGTCTGGGTAACTTGTAACTTCCCTTTCTTTCCAGACCCCTCAGGGCACAACAAATGGCACCAGGACATTCCCTCATTGTTATTGTTATCAAGTTAATGTCAATTGTTAATTATGTTAAACAATCCTGTATGCATTTGTGTAAAAGAAGCATATGTCTATCATTTCACCTTTTACCCTATCCCAGAGATTTCCCCGCTTTGCTGTATCCCACCTCCTTAATCTATCACCAATGAATTTCATGTAACCCACTTACTTATTTTCCTTTTGATAGTAACTTTGTAAAAACACAGTATGAACTCCCCATTCTCTGGAGCATTATCCCAATTCATTGAGGTTCTGCTTCCCGGCATATGTCGACAGTTTGGCTCAAATAAACTCACAAAATTCTCTACAGGTTTCATTGGGTTTTTCGTTAACAGGCACATCCTGGATTGCAGGTGTGATCCAGGGCCCCAGTGTGGGAGGCAATCAATTGATCAATGTATCTCATATTGATGTTTCTCTCTCTCGCCCACGTCTTATTCTCTCTCTAAAAAAAAGAAATCAATGGTAAAATATTCTCTGGTAAGGATTAACAACGGCAAGAAAAAGAGGTTGTTTTATTTCCTTCCAGTCTTTTTTTTTTTTTTCCTATTATAAGCAGTATACGAATAGAGAAGAGAGAAAATCTCCTCTTCTTTAAAATCTTTCACTTGTGCTTTTCTAGGGGATTTTAAACATCAAGTGAAAATCAGTATTTTTAAATAGCAAAATTAAGCCTATTCCCCCAAACAACAGACTTGAGGAAGAAAAAGGCTTCTCTCTTCCTCTATTCTAATTTTTGTTTTCACAGAACCACAGTTATAAACCAGTGGTTTTCAATCCTAATTGTGCTTGAGCATCATAGGATATAACTGCATGACCAGTATTAATTGAGCAACTACTACAGAAGAGGCAGGTTTAAACATTTTACAAACAGTACTTAATTTTATACTTTCAATACTTTCATCATTTTACAGATAAGGAAACTGAGGCAGAGATATTAAGTGACTTTCATAAGGTCACATGGCCACAAAGTGGTGGCACTGGGATTTGAACCCAGGCCATCTGGTCCCAAGTGTCATGTTTTCCCTGGTCCACACAGTTTGAGCCCCTAGCAACAGTGACACCAACTTTGAGCTTCAGGGCAAAGTTCCCAATGTCCCTATTGGCAAGTTTGTCATAATTAGTTATACTTCTCTACAGACTCATTTTTATTTCCTAAAGGAAATGAGAAATTGCTGGAATTCAGAAGTGACACAACCAGAAACTATAACTGACCACATACACATGTAGGTCCCCTGCTGAACTTACCAAAAAACATTCTTAATGAATGACTTTTCTGGAGGGGCTGGGGTCACTTCCTGGGTAGAACAATCTTCAATAACTGAGACCTCACCCAGCTCCAGATGGGATGTGAAGGCTCTTCCCTAATTTCACCATGTAGGAGGATGGAGAACAAACTGGAAAACTCACAGCTCACTACCTATTTACATGAATCTGCAGAAAGGGTTTGACAGGGACTTCTCTTGTGTTTACATGATCAGTATTTGGTCACTATGGGGGATTAGCCAGATATATTTTTGCCATCACTGCACATGACTCCCTCCTCATGGCAAAACCAGACTAGCCACTAAGGGGAGAGTGAAGGAGGAGTTCCCAAAAATTGATCACTAGGGATTCTGTCTCCCCTACAGGTAGGAAGGGAAACCTCCATTTCAGGAAAATGTCACTTAGTGCTCAATTAAGGGAAGGAGATGAAACATTGCTGCTTTGGGTCTGAGAGCTACTATCCTTCCAGCTACCCATGGAGAGGAGAACTGAAAAAACCAAGGGCTGCAAGGCTGCCATTTATCCAACTCCATCTGTGTATAGCAGGGGCTCAATAATGTTTCACTGCTATTCAATTATTAGGGTTTGTGTCCCTCAGCCCGGCCTGTGCCCTCTAGCAGTCTGGGATCCCTCTGGGGATGTCCACCTGCTGGTGTGCCCGGCCAGCCTGGGTGAGGGGGCCAATGTCTGTTTGCAGGCTGGCCAAGCTCTCCAGTGGGGACCCTCACCCCAGGGGGTGTAGCAAGCCTGGGTGAGGGGCTGAGGGCAGTTTTAGGGCTGGCCACAGCTACCACTGACCCTCCGGGCCATCCGCCTGGGAAGCGACTGGGTGGCCGTGGCACATGCAGGGAGGTTTCAGGCCTCCCTGCATGTGCCCCTGGCCACCCCACAGCCTCCCAGGAGGGAGCCTCAGAGGGGGCCAGCTGGTCCCGCCCCCGAGGCTTCCGCCTGGGAAGGTATCGCCAGCTCAGGGCTCCAGATGCCTTCCCAGGACGGAGGCTCCCAAGATGGCAGAGGCCGCAGCCCCGGAGAAGCCACGCACATCTGGGCTGCGGCCTCCGCCATCTTGGCTAGGCTAATTTGCATACAGTCACTCTGATTGGCTGGTGGGCATGGCTTAGGCGCCCCTAAGAAACAGTTAATTTTAATATTACGCTTTTATTAGTTAGGATGTTAATGCTTATGTTGAATCTAGTGAATGATTATTATGTGGAATCTTCATGAGATACATAGAAGAACTCTTGCTCACCTTTCAAAGGCCAGTGCATGTGCTCTACATACTCCTATCTTCTTTACAGTTCACTCTCCCTGCCTGAGCAGAATTTCCCTTGCCTCTGTGTTCCCGCAGCTTTTGGTGTTCAACACTCAGCACCCTGGCTTTTTAGGTGTCCCCTCCTGGGAAGGCAGTACTATACAGGGGTTAAGACCGGAGGCTCTGGAGGAGGAAAGATGGGGATTCAAACCACAAACCACCACAAACTATGAGATCCTGGCAAGCCTCATCTCTCTGATCCTTGATTTTTCTCATCTCTAGAGATGAGAAAATAATATCCACCTCCAGCAGACACTTGGTTGTGAACCATATGGCCTTTCCCAACTCCTGTCTCTCCTGCTATCTCCCACTGCACAGACATTCCACGTTCCCAGCCTCCCTTGTAGCTAGGGACAGTGTGAGAAATGCTCATCTGTACAAATTCAAGTAACAGACTTGGAGACAGAAGTATGGCAAAAATGAGGCTTTTAATACAGTCTTGCAAGAGTGGGTGTCCAGTAACGGACACACAAGTAGCAATCACAGGCTATTTATCCCTGGGTGTGAGAGTCCATTCTCCGGTTCTTCTTTTGCTGGGTACTATGGGGTTAACAATTTTCCCCATATGTCCTCTAGGTCTCACTGTCTGAGATCTTTTGTAGTGTCTCTACCTCCCCCTGTCTAGTTGAGGCACATGAGATGTTTCATTTTGGGTGTGTGTGGGGGGAAAGGGGGTGAGTATCCACCTCGATGCTGGCTCATGTATACAGTTCCTTGTTCTTATATCCTCTCCCCTTCTCCCTACACTCTGTTTGCCCTGGGGAAATTCAGTAATCATTCCATTAAAAGTTGACTATGCTGAAGATGGATCACAGAGGCCTATTTCCTTTGTGGCCAATAAGAGATAAAAAGGAGTCTGCTGCCCTAACCAGTTTGGCTCAGTGGATAGAGCATCAGCCTGTGGACTCAAGGGTCCCAAGTTCAATTCCATCAAGGGCATGTACCTTGGTTGTGGGCACATCCCCAGTAGGGAGTGTACAAGAGGCAGCTGATCTATGTTTCTCTCTCATCAATGTTTCTAACTCTGTATCTCTTTCTCTTCCTCTCTGTAAAAAAAACAATAAAACACATTTTAAAAAAAGGAGTCTGCTGGGGGTAGAGCTATTTATGGGAATACTAGAGGCCCGATTCACAAAAATTTGTGCACTCGGGGGGTCCCTCAGCCAAGCCTGTGCCCTCTCGCAGTCTGGGACCCCTCAGGGGATGTCCACCTGCTGGCTTAGGCCCGCTCCCCGGGTGATCTGGCCTAAGCTGGCAGTCAGACATCCCTCTGGAAGCGCAGGAGCCCTTGGGGGATGTCCACTTGCCAATGGGGAGCAGGCCTAAGCTGCAGTCGGACATCCTTGGCACTGCTGAGGAGGTGGGAGACGCTCCCGATACCACCCCTGTGCTGGCAGCCGTCAGCCTGGCTTGTGGCTGAGCAGAGCTCCCCCTGTGGGAGTGCAATGACCACCAGGGGGCAGCTCCTGCACTGAGCGTCTGTCCCCTGGTGGTCAGTGTGTGTCATAGTGACCAGTCATTCCCAGTCGTTCTGCTGTTAGGGTCAAATTGCAAATTATCCTTTTATTATATAAGATAGAGGCCTGGTGTATGGGTAAGGGCTGGCTGGTTTTCCCTGAAGGGTGTCCTGGATCAGGGTGGGGGTCCTGCTGGAGTGTCTGGCCAGCCTGAATGAAGGGCTGAGGGCCATTTTCAGACTGGCCACACCTCCCTCAGGGGGTCCCTGCTGGAGTTCCTGACCAGCCTGGGTGGGGGGTTGATGGCTGTTTGCAGGCTGGCCATAGCCCCTTCAGGGTGGGGGTCCTCCCTGGAGTGCCTGGCCAGCTTGGGTGAGGGGCTGATGGCTGTTTGCAGGCTGGTCAAGCCCTCCAGCAGGAACCCTCACCCCTGAGGGTGTGACCATCCTGGGTGAGGGGCTGATGGCTGTTTGCAGGCTGGCCACTGCCCCCAGCAACCCAAGATCCCAGCAAGGCTGGCTGGAAGCAGGTATCTGGGGTTTATTTATCTTTTATAATTGAAACTTTGTTGCCTTGAGCAGAGATCACAGCTGGCCAGGCAGGAAGCTTGGCTTCCTCCATCGCCAGGGCAACCAAGCCTCCTATTTGCTCCAGCTCCGTGGCTAATCACTGCCATCTTGATTGGGTTAATTTGCACATAGTCACTCTGATTGGCTGGTGGGCATGGCTTGGGCATAGCAGAGGTGCGGTCAATTTGCATGTCTCTCTTTTATTAGATTAGATAGGTACTCCCTTCTGAAAGAAAAGTCACAGAAAGAGGAAGCCTTTTTTCCTGCTCCTACCTGCTTGGGATGCTGTGAAAAGGATGTGATCATGTGAAAAAGGTGGGGGGAGCCATCCCCATGACCGTGCAACAACCAACACCAGAATGAAATGCCTGCACACTAAAGGTTAGGAAATAGAAAGAGAGTGCCCAGTTCTCAAGGTCATCACTGAGCCTCCGCATCAACCCAGAGCTTGTCACCCCACAGTGAGAGAATGAATTGTCTCCACTACTCAGTCAAGATTCACCAGGCATCCTGTTACTTGCAGCCAGATGTGTTCCAACTGACAGACTGCCTCATGGAGTGAGGGCTCAGTGCAATTATGCATGTAAAGTGTTTAGCACATTATCAGCACTCACTCAGTTTGGTTAAAGATTATTACCATTGAAATGGGATTTTTGGACTGGAACATGCGACATTCCCCTGGGCAGAATTGTTCCTGGGCTCTTGTCCCGTGTAGTCGAGAATGAATCCACAGACGGAAGGTGGTACAATAAAGGTGGATATTTATTGAAGAACAAGTACAGATTCTACATGGGGAAGGGAAAGAATCCCACAGCAAAGACTCCCACGTGGGGAGGGGGAAGAGTCCCACAGAATGGACTCCCACGTGGAGAGGAGAAAAAAATCTCACAGCACAGACTCCCACATGGGGAGGGAGAAGAGTCCCACAGCAAAGACTCCCACGTGGGGAGAGGAAAACATCCCACTGAGTTCCTTCTCCCTATGGCTTATAAAGGCTGCAGATCTTGGTGCCTTGATATCCCCTCTGATTGGTCACTATTCCCTTGGACTGGTTACTATAGTAACTCTTGGGCTCAAAAGTCAAACCTCACAAGGGACTTGTGAGTTTTTCTTCCCCTGCTTCCTTATTGTTTTCCTATCCCCTTTGGGCTTTCTTCTTCTCCCTCTGAATGAGGAACTTCCTTCCCTTTATTTTGTAAACTAGGGGCCCGGTGCACAAAAATTTGTGCACTTGGGGTGTCCCTCAGCCCAGCCTGTGCCCTCTCGCAGTCTGGGACCCCTCAGGGGATGTCCACCTGCTGGTGTGCCTGGCCAGCCTGGGCGAGGGGCTGATGGCTGTTTGCAAGCTGGCCAAGCACCCCAGTGGGGACCCTCACCCCATTGTAGTGTGGCCAGCCTGGGTGATGGGGTGATGGGCTGAGGGGCGTTTTCAGGCTGCCCACAGTTCCTTCAGGTTTTGGGTCTCTACTGGGGTGCCTGGGCAGCCTGAGTGACGGGATGAGGGGCGTTTTCAGGCTTTCAGGCTGCCCACAGCTCCCAATGACCCAACATCCCAGCAAGGCTGGCTGGAAGCAGGGTTCTGGAGTTTATTTATCTTCTATAATTGAAACTGTAGCTTTAAGCCGAGGGCTAGGCAGCTAACAAAGCCTCCTGTTGGCTGCAGCTCCGTGGCTTCTATAATTTAAAGAATGTTGCTGTGAGCAGCCGGCCTAGGCAGGCAGTTTCCTCCATTGCTGGTGCAACGAAAGCCTTCTGTTTGGTTAAGCTCCAAGGCTTCTGTAATTGAAACAATGTTGCAACTATGTTGCGTGAGCAGAGAGAGGCCCAGCCAGCCTAGGCAGACAGTTTATTCCTGGTGCAATGGAAGCCTGCTGTTTACTCTAGCTCCGTGACTGCCGGCCTCCATCTTGGCTGGGTTAATTTGCATACAGCCACTCTGATTGGCTGGTGGGCATGGCTTAAGCGTCCCGTAGAAATGGTCAGTTTCAATATTGCTCTTTTATTAGATTAGATATAGACTTTCTGCTGTTTTTAGCTTCCCTATTCTATGGAAATACTAGTGGCACTTTCCTACACCTGGAGGAGGGTGGTTCCCTCAGCCCAGCCTGCACCCTTTCCAATCAGGGACCCCTTGGGGGATGTCCGACTGCCAGTTTAGGCCTGATTCCTGTGGGATTGGCCCTAAACCGGCAGTCGGACATCGCTCTTGCAATCTGGGACTGCTGGCTCCTAACTGCTCACCTGCCTGCTTGCCTGATCGCCCCTAACTGCCTCTGCCTGCCTGATTGTCCCTAACCTCTCTACCTGCCTGCCTTATCGTCCCTAACTGCCTCTGCCTGCCTGATAACCCCTAACTGCCCTCCCCTGTAGGCCTCGTTGCCCCAACTGCCCTCCCTTGCTGGCCTGATCTTCCCCCAACTGCCCTCCCCTGCTGGCCTGACTGCCCCTAACCACCTGCCATCCTAATCTTGCCCTCAACTGCTCTCCCTTGTTAGCCTGATTGGCCCTAACTGCTTCTGCCTCGGCCCCCACTACCATGGCTTTGTCTGGAAGAAAGTTGGACGTCTGGAAGATGGCCGGTTGACCAGGTCTAATTAGCATGTTACCCTTTTATTAGTATAGATACCTTCTACTGCTCCATAGCCCTGTGCTTCTTCCATGATCCCCCTGATTTCTAAAATTTCTAAAATTTCCTAAATCTGTTTTTTTCACCCCTAAAAATTATTGTTTCACCATTATCATAATTAGCTGCTCACAGCTTTTACATCCCACTGCAGAAAGAGATAGTGCCAGCAGCAAATACATGGTACATTTCATCATCTGCATATTGTTAGGAGCAGAAATAGCATACTGGGATCTAGCTATTAGTTATAAGAAATATTAATCACACTCTGTTAACCATAATTGTGTTGTTGTTGTTTTGGTTCAAGAAAGTACATTCTAACTTAGCTGGGAGTTGTACCCAGAACCTAGGAGCTCACCTGGAAATGCTGTCCATTCTCCCCACCCAGGAGCTGCCTATTATCATGGAAAGATTAACAACCTTGTTGAAGAAAGGAAACCACAGATTCCCGGACAACCCTGACTTTTGCAAACTGCCAGCCCACATTGCCTGTAATCATACACATTCTTATTCCTTTTGCCCACTTCCCCATACAAAATGTGTCCTTGTACCCCATATAAGCAGCTGGCTTATGGGGGGGATGCAGAACATATTTTCATGGGTGACCTGATACTCTCCCATACTGTTGGCATTATTGGAATAAATGCTCATATATAATTCGACCCTGTCTCTGTTAAATTGGTCCAAGTAGTGACAGGCAGCCCGGACCCATTAGTTGTCTGGTTTCGAAGTCACACCAGTGGGAGTACCTTGGATCCAGGCCTGCTGAGCCCCATGCTCATTTTTATCCTGCACAATTAACTACAGAGCCAGCAAGTATGAGAACATGAATCAAACCTTCCTTTACTCCCTGAGCCCTGGTGTACCTCCACTCCCTGGCTTCCTCATTGCCTCCTTTTAGCTCATGTTAGTCGGTCCTGAGAGGCCAACTCTCCTCTGAAAGGAGAAAAAGAGTCTCTGACACAAACAAATGTAGCCTCATGTCACTATCTCCCATGCCCAAAGGGGAGCAGGCTGATCAAACTGGCGTTTCCTAAAACTAACCCATTAATAACATTATCCTGTGTAATTCTTCTCTGAAGACATGGAATTGGACTCTGCTTCTTTCGACACAGGTAGTGCCTTCCTCACATTGCCAGACATCAACTAGTGAACAATCTTGGTCCTGCCCAATCACCCAGTATGTCCACAGAGTGCATAGAGGCAAGGATTTTAAGCCATATGACCGGGATTCAAATCCCAGCTTTGCCACTACCAACTGTGTGACCTCAGACAAGTTATACCCCCTCTGTGCCTCAGTTTCCTCATATGGAAAAGGGGAATAGTAATAGTACCAACATCACAGGTTGTTGTGTGGATTTAAAAAAACATTTAGAGCCCGGCCAGTGTTGAGCACAGACCTATGAACCAGGAGGTGGAGGTTTGATTCTTGTCAGGGCACATGCCTGGGTTGTGGGCTCGAACCCTGGTAGGGAGCATTCAGGAAGAAGCCAATCAATGATTCTCTTGCATCATTGATGTTTCTTTTATCTCTCTCCCTCTCACTTCCTCTCTGCAATCAATAAAAAAAATATTTTTAAAAAAATTAGAGTACAGCCTGACACTAAGAGTGTTATGACTGGCCCAATTAAACTCACACCCTTTATTTTTTTTTAATTTATCTTTATTGTTCAGATTATTACAGTTGTTCCTCTTTTTTCCCCCATAGCTCCCCTCCTCCCAGTTCCCACCCCAACTTCTGTCCTTGCCCCCCCCCACTGTCCGCATCCATAGGTGTACAATTATTGTCCAGTCTCTTCACGCATCCCCAACACCCTTAACCCCCCCAAAATTGTCCGTCCACTCCATTCTATGCCTCTGATTCTATTCTATTCACCAGTTTATTCTGTTCATCATATTTTTTATTCACTTGATTCTTAGATTCACTCATTGATATATATTTGTTGTTCATAATTTTTACTTTCCTTTTTCTTCTTCCTCATTCTCAAAGGATACCTTTCAGCATTTCATATAATACTGGTTGGGTGGTGATGAACTCCTTTAGCTTTTTTTTGTCTGTGAAGCTCTTTGTCTGACCTTCAATTCTGAATGATAGCTTTGCTGGGTAAAGTAATTTTGGCTGTAGGTTCTTGCTATTCATCACTTTGAATATTCTTGCCACTCCCTTCTGGCCTGCATGGTTTCTGTTGAGAAATCATCTACAGTTGTATGGGTCTCCCCTTGTAGGTAACTAACTGTTTTTCTCTAGCTGCTTTTAAGATTCTCTCCTTATCTTTTGCTCTTGGTATTTTAATTATGATGTGTCTTGGTGTGGTCCTGTTTGGATTCCTTTTGTTTGGGGTTCTCTGCACTTCCTGGACTTGGAAGTCTATTTCTTTCACCAGGTGAGGGAAGTTTTCTGTCATTATTTCTTCAAATAGGTTTTCAGTATCTTGCTCTTTCTCTTCTTCTGGCACCCCTATAATTCTGATGTTGGTGCGCTTGAAGTAGTCCCAGAGACTCCTTACACTATCTTCATACTTTTTGATCCTTTTTCTTTTTTCTTCTTTTCTTTTTTCTTTTTGCTTGTCCCGCTGGGTGGGTTTTGCTTCTTCATATTTCATATCTTTGACTTGCTTCTTGCGATCCTCTCGTCTGCTGTTAGATGTCTGTATAATATTCTTTATTTCAGTCAGTGTATGATTCATTTCTAGTTGGTCCTTTATCATATCCTTGAGGGTCTCATTAGATTCATTGAGGATCTCACTAAATTTATCGGCAATCTCTAGAAATTTCTTGAAAACCCTAATAACCGTGGTTTTGAACTCTATATCCTGTCGTTTTCTTTCCTCCATTTCTGTCATTTGTGACCTGTTTCTTTGTCTCCGCATTTTGGCTGCTTCCCTTTCTGAGTTAGGCGATCACTGCGAGGAATTAACTTCTAAGCCACTTGGTTATGAGAGTCAGCTGTGTCTACAGTGGGAGAACTTCTGTGCTGGAGACACCCTTATGGGGCAAGAGTTGTTTCAGTGGGGCTTTTATGCTCACTGCATCTGCCCCGAGTGTGTTCCTTGTGGATCTGTTTTGTTTAGGTTAGTCCCACTCTGGCCACTGGGTGAGGCTGGCTCCTGTATCTTTA
>PVJC01002753.1:9983-39859 GCA_004026665.1 Murina feae | reverse complement strand
CAGCTTGGGAGGGGTGGGGCCTCGGGAAATTTGCAGGGCAGGGCGGAGCAAATAGCTATGGCGCTTCTCAGCCCTTCGCTGAGAGACACCAGGTCTCTGTGTCCCACGGTAATTGCTGCAAGCAACGCTGAGAGAAACCCGCTTTGGATTTCCTCCCGGTGCCAGTCAGTCCCCCTTCTCCAGGTGTCTGGGTCCTCAGAAACTCACCTGGAACTGGAGTTCAGAGCCGCTGGGAACTTGTGGCTCTCTCCGTTTTGGAAAAGAACTGCGTCCTCCGGCGCCAGCCCTCTCCCCGAGCCCTGTGCGCGCGCCTCCGTACCTCTGTACTTTGCTTCCGCCGCTCCTCTGAGTCTCAAACTCTTTTCTAGTTGTAGGATTTTCACTCAGCCAGCCTTCCTGTGGGTGCGAGTGGTGTCCGTGTGTTCTTTTCGTGGTTTTTCTGAAATAGTTGTTCACAGCTGCATTTACGGTAAACTCACACCCTTTAGATAAGCAGAGATGTCCACTGGGCCTCTAAGGCCCTGTGATCACGCACTAGCTACACATCAAATAAAAGCAGAGTCTCTAAAAGAACCCATTGGCCCACTGGTGACAAGGGCACATTAGCTTAGAGGTGGGGACAGGGTTCTTGGTTACTGCTGATCAGCTGTAAAAGAGCAATTATTTGGCTTTTTCAGCTGTTTGTGTGTTTATCATCTGTCTCACCCCAACCAGAACAGAAAGCTCTGTGTTTCAGACCCACGGGACCTGGCATGAGCCAGTGTTCAAAAAATGTTCACCCCATGACCAGGGCCCTGTGTGAACAGAATTCTCCGATTGTCCCATTGGCTGTTTTTCTTTTATTTTTTAAAATATATTTCTATTGACTTCAGAGAGGAAGGAAGAGGGAGAGAGAGACAAAAACATCAATGATGACAGAGAATCATTGATCGGCTGCCTCCTGCAAGCCCCCCGACTGGGGATTGAGCCTACAACCTGGCATGTGCCCTTGACCAGAATCAAACCTGGGACCTTTCAGGTCGCAGGCCAATGCTCTAGCCACTGAGTCACACCAGCTAGGGCCCATTGGATGTTTCTCCTTACATGCCCAAGGCATTGCCCAATATATAAGGGCACCACCCCCAAAAGATAAGTAGTGAATGAATGAATGAATGATGGATGGATGAAAGGATGAGGTTTTTGGATCTATCTATATCTTATATAATAAAGAGATAATATGCAAATTGACCCTCACACCCTCAAGTCACATAATGGCCACCTCATGTTGTCACAAGATGTCTGCACAAGATGGCCACCCTCATGTCATCACAAGATTGCCACCCCAATGTCGTCACAAGATGGCCACCATAAGATGGGCGTCCCCACACTGTCACAAGATCGTTGTCCCCACACTGTCACAAGATGGCTCACAAGGGAGTGCAGTTGGCGGGGACCAGGCCTGCAGAGGAGGGCAGTTGGGGGTGACCAGGCCAGCAGGGGAGGGTAATTAGAGGCGACTGGGCCAGCAGGAGAGGGCAATTAGGGGGTACCAGGCCGGCAGGGGAAGGCAGTTAGGTGTGACCGGGCCAGCAGAGGAGGGCACTTGGGACGACGAGCCGGCAGGGGAGGGCAGTTGGGGGCAATTGGGCCAGCAAGGGAACAGTTAGGCATCAATCAGGCTGGCAGGGGAGTGGTTAGAGGGTGATCAGGCTGGTAGGCAGAAGCAGTTAGGGGGCAATCAGGCAGGCTGGCAGGTGAGTGGTTGAAAGCCAGCAGTCCTGGATTTGAGAGGGATGTCTGACTGCCGGTCATACCCCGAGGGGTTCCAGATTGGAGAGGTGCAGGCTGGGCCGAGGTTCAACCCACCCACCCCACAGTGCACGAATTTCATGCACCAGGTCTCTAGTATAAGTGCCTACCACCTGCCAGGCCTAAGAGACCAAAAAAAGATGGTTCCATCCCGGTCCCCAGGCATTTAGTGATCTAGTCCACTTGGTTAGAGATTAATTTATAGTATAAAATGTCTCAGAAACATCCCAAGGCAGGACAGCAACCAGAAGACAGGACAGGAAGGGGGAGAGAAACAGGAGAGGATCCCACTCTGGAATTCTGCAAGGCATTCATTAGAGATGGTATCTTCCTGGCTCTGCCCCGCAGAATCATAAGGAAACATGTGAGCTCTACTAATGTAAACAGACAACTCCAAGCCAAACAAAAGGCTAACTGCATGGCCCATGCAAGCTGTCTTTATTATTATAACTTCTAGCAAAATTCCTGCACTGGCAGGAGTCTCAGCCCAGACTGCCCCTCTCCAATCTGGGACCACTCGGGGGATGTCCAACTGCCAGTTTAGGCCCGATTTCTGTGGGATCAAGCCTAAACTGGCAGTTGGATATCTCTCTCATAATCCAAGACTGATGGCTCCCAAACGATTACCTGAGTGCCAGCCTGAACACTCCCTGACCAGGCTCCTGCCAGCCTGATTGATGCCTAACTTCCCCCCAGCAATTGCTCTCCCCTGCAGGCCTGACCCCCCCCCCCAACTGCCCTATCTTGCCAGCCCAGTCACCCTTAACTACCCTCCCTTTCCGACCTGGTCACCCCTAACTGCCCTCCCCTGCAGGCCCAAACTCCCAAAACTACCCCCCCTCCCGCAGGCCCATTCACCCCCAACTGCCATCCCCTGCAAGCCTGGTCCCCTCAAATTGTCCTCCCCTGCCAGCCCAGTAATCTCAACTGTCCTCTCCTGCCAGCCCAGTTGCCCCAAGCTCCCCTCTCCTGTCTGCTCGGTTGCCTCAAACTGTCTTCCCCTGCCGGCCTGGTAGTCCCTAACTTCCCTCCCCTGCTGGCCGGGTCACCACTAACTGCCCTCCCCTGCCGGCCTGGTCCCCCCCAACTGCCCTCCCCTGCCAGCATAGTTGCCTCTAACTGCCCTCTAATGCTGGCCTGGTTGCCCCTAACTGGCCTCCTCTGCAGGATTGGCCCCACCAACTGCCATCCCCTGCTGGCCTGGTCACCCTTACAGCCCTCCCCTGCTGGCCTGATAACCCCTAACTGCCCTCCCCTGCTGGCCTGGTCACCCCCAACTGCCCTCTCCTGCCAGCCTGGTCACCCTTAATTGCCCTCCCCTGCTGGCCTGGTCACCCCTAACTGCCCTGCTCTGCCGGCCTGGTCACCCCTAACTATCCTCCTCTGTTGGCCTGCTCACCCCTAACTGCCCTCTTCTGCAGGCCTGGTGCCCCCAACTAAAAGCAGTTTATGGTGGGTAGTTATGTCCTAGGTCAGTTTCTTCCCTGACAAAGGTCAATCTTTTACCTTAACTGAGCCTATCTACTGCCTTTTTACATCTTCTTAACTAATAAAAGCGTAATATTGAAATCAACCGTTTCTCCGAGATGGGGTAAGCCACGCCCACCAGCCAATCAGAGCGGCTGTATGCAAATTAGCCCAGCCAACATGGAGGCCGCCACTCACAGAACTGAGTAAACGGCACCTTCCATTGCGGCAGGAGTGAAAGTGAAACTGCGCCCGCTCCGCTTAAACTGGCTCAAGACAAAACACAAGTTTGAAACAAAATAACGATCATAGAATCCTCAGGAGCTGAAGGAAACAGCAGGCCTAAGAGTAACATTGTCTCATTATGCAAGGTGAAGCAGCGAGGAGGCTTCGTTAGGCCGGCTTAAAGGAACAGTGTATCAATTATAGAAGATAAACAAACCCCAGAAACCTGCGTCCAGCCAGCCTTGCTGGGACATTGGGTCAGTGGGAGCTGTGGGCAGCCTGAAAGCGCCAATCAGCCCATCACCCACGCTAGCCACAACCCAATGGGGTGAGGGACGTTCCTGGGGGGCTTGGCCAGCCTGGAGACAGCCATCAGCCCGTCACCCAGGCTGGTCAGGCACCCCAGCAGGTGGACATCCCCAGAGGGGTCCCAGACTGTGAGAGGGCACAGGCCGGGCTGAGGGACCTCCCGAGTGCACAGAGCGGCTGTAGGGCGGAACAGCACAGGACCCAGGACCAGTGAGTGGGAAAGAGGTGGCAGGGCTGGCGGCCTGCTTGGCGGCTGCCCAGGCCCTTTGCGGGGTACCGGTGAGTGGGAAAGAGGTAGCGGGGGCGTCTCGGCCTGCTGGCGGCTGCCCAGGCCCTTTGCAGGGCACCGGGGAGCAGGAAAGCAAGGCTGAAGTGGCCGGGGTCCTTCTTGGCAGCTCCCCAGACCCCTTGGCGGCACCAGGGAGTGGGAAAGGAAGGCAGCAGGGGACCGGTGAGTGGGAAAGAGTCGGCGGCCTGCTTGGTGGCTCCCCAGGCCCTCTGGGGGGCACTGGGGAGCGGGAAAGCAAGCTCTTGGGGGCTGGGGGCCTGCTTGGCAGCTCCCCGGATCCCTTCTGGGGATCAGGGAGCAGGAAAAGGCTGGCCTGACCATGAGGTCGGGTTTTCCCTGCTTTCTGGTGGCTGGAGGAAGATGGGCAGTAGGCAAGCTTGGGAGGCAGGCAGCACCCAGCCCTGGCCACAGCTCAAAAAAAGAGAACAACATGCAGGGGAGGGGAAGAGTTTGAGAGATCAACATAGAGGGGGTGCCTGCTCCAAGCCTGGGGGCAGGCCCTCAGCAGGTAGACACACACAGGAGGACTGCTCCCAGCCTCAGATGCAGCTTGGGCAGGTCCCCAGTGGCGACACACACACACACACACACACACACACACGGCGCCTGGCAGACTGGGGCCATCATAGGACATCCACTGAGGGGTTCCAGACTGTGAGAGGGGGCAGGCTGGGCTGAGGGAATCCCCCCCCCCCGTGCACGAATTTCGTGCACCGGGCCCCCAGTCTATGATAATACATCATTAGAATGTCAAAGTAATTTTCCTTTTTCCAGACCCCCTCAAAGCTCTGCTCTGACCACAAATCCCTTCATTGTTACTTAGTTAATTGTTGACTGTTAAATATCCTGAACCCACCTAAGTAAAAGATGTGTACTGTTTTACTTTTTATCCAATCCCGGAAGTTTCCGCCACCACCACCCCTTTGCCTTCTCCTACCTATCTAATCTATCACCAGCGGATTTCATGTAACCCACTTATGTTTCCACTATTTATTGTCATGTATAAAACAAGATGTGAAACTGCCAGTGTCCTGGAGGATTATCTCAATCCATTGAGATTCTGCTTCCCAGCAATTGTCCACAGCAATTTGGCTCAAAGAAACTCACAAAAATTCTTCACAGGTTTGAATGCTTCTTTTGTTAACACCAGTGGCCCAGTGCATAAATTCATGCACACTGAAAGGAAATTAATTAGAAGAAATATTTTAATATCACTATTCACCTTTATAATAGAAGTGTCAACCAAATTCACAGTCGACAATGACAGATCGAAACACATATGTGCAATTGCCACCAGTGAGAGCTTTGTATGTATTATGCATGCGCAAGTCAACTTAGCCTTTTATAGATATAGAATAAACTTAATTAGACCTGCTTTCCGACGTAGCTAAACTTTTTCCAGCCCAGTGAAGCATCCCAACTTCTCTTTCACGTAATTGTCAGCAACACAGCAGTAAATATCAACACAAAGCACATTATTATTGTAGACCATGCAAGGAGAACAAAGGGTGAAATATTTAACTGCAGCAGTGTTTGACTATATTCTGTGCAGTGAGAAAACCTGAAGTCATTTTTAAGTTCCACCATTTCTTACTTCTTTTCAGTCAGGTCAAGTTTCTAAGTTTTCTAAATCTCCATTTTCTGGCTAATGAAAAGAAAACAGGATTCCACCGAGTCTCCTATCTACCTACTCTAGGACTTGTGTGAGGATCAAATGAGATGAGGCATGAGAAAATGCTTCACAGACATTTGGTTAAAATGTAAATGTTTGCACCTGGCTATAAAGCAAGTCGTGTTCCTAGGCTGAATGAAGAAACTGCAAGGAGGCTAGTTGCCAGGGAGAGGATGCCAGGCTTGCTATGTGATGTCATTACCTGGCGCCCACAGCAATGATTTCCAGGCTGGCCAAGGGGTCTCAAGCAGCACTGGCTGCGATTTGGTGGGCTGTCACTCTGAGGTGGTGGCTGGGCCTGTATCCTCGTGTTTGCCCTATTTGGGGGAAGCCTAGTGTTTCTTTGTTGGCACCAGGTCCGTGCTGCTGTTTCTCTGTAAATGGCCAGTGCACTTCACGGAAGCTCCTGTGTTGAGAATCTGCCCCCTAGTGGTCAGTGCACATCATAGCAACTGGTCAGACAGGCAGAGGGACACTTAGCATATGAGCCTTACAGTCAGTCCTCAGGTTGCATCGGACTTGACGTATGTAGTTTCATGGTTATGTCACCATCTCCCATTTATTTATAAAAAATAAAGTTCCATCACTTCAACATATGTACATACATGCTTTATGTTTTTTATTATTTATTTACTACAAGTAAAGGTCAGGAATTGTTATCTTTCTTTTACATTTTTTTACTGTTTCATTTCATTACTGCTGTGTATGTGCTCCATGTGAGTGACATGGGTTGCTTATGTAGGTGGGTTTTGAGTTATGGCAAAAATCACGTTATGTTGCGCCATAGAAACGGATCTCCATCCAATGTAACCCTAGAACCTACTGTATATATATAGATCCAACATCAACAAACACATCTGTGAACCCCCAATCCTCTCTTCTCCCAGCTGCCTCAGTAAGGTCCCAACATCCTCACTGGATGGATAGGAATCCTAGGACCAGCCTGGATGTGCCGTCCCAATAAGAAGTAGCTGTGGACCCTGGACAGGTGGGCCCAGCTGGCTCAGGGATTCCCAGACATGGCTAAGCTTAAGGGATTTAGGCTGCTGGCTCTCAACTGGGAGTAATTTTGCAAATTTTGCACCAGGGGGACACTTGCACGCATTTTAACCTGTCATGGCTGGAGGCAGCTACTGGCATCTCATGGGTAGTGGCCAGGAATGCTGCTAAATATCTCACAATGCACAGGATAGCCCCCAAACAAAGAATGATCTAGCCTCAAAGTTCAATAGTGTTGAAGTTAAAAAAAAAACCCTCGGTCTAGGCAGTGTAAAGGGCAGTGAATAACCAAAAGGATTTGGTAAAAATGCAGATAGGTTGAGTGTGGGGTCTCAGATTCTTCATTCTGAGAAGCCAACTTCTAGGCCCTTGATGCTCAAAGTTGTGGTCCAGGGATCAGGGTACCCAGTGACCTAGGTATCACGGTATCCTACCCTGCCTGCGAAGTCCTCAGAAAGGCAGACCCTCTCCCAGTGAATCAGAATCTGCATTTTAATAAGACCTCCAGGTAGTTCTCAGGCATATTCAGTCTGGGAATCCTGGTGGCCCATTCAGAAGTTTTGAAAAATCTTTATCCTTTGGGGAGAGGGGAAACCTGGGTAGATTTTAACAGTCCCCTCTGGTTCTCACACACAGCCAAGGGTTGAGAGCACAGAGACTGCCCTGGGGGAAGTGTTTTTTCTCTGGCAGGCAGAGCAGTCACCATGACACAGGTTCTACACAGTCCCCAATCTCTGGTAACACATATTTTGACAGCTTTCAGCTTCTTAGGATTGAATAATCTGTCCCCCCAGAAGCAGGGCTGCTTTTTGGCATCTGAAACCTGGCTGTTTGCCAGACAACAAGCAAGTTCTTGTGCAAGAACAGACTGATGTGGAGAAACAGGATTCAACCCAAGCATCTTAAGTGTTGACAAGAAACTAGAGAAAAGAGGTACCCAAGTTAATGTGACTTAAAATTGGAAGGTGGTAATAATAATACTAGCACTTCCTGTGTGCACTGTTCTAAGTATAGAAACTATTATCCCCATTCTACAGATGAGAAAGCCAAGGCAAGGAGTCACAGGTAAGTTATCTGTCCAAGGTTACACAAGTGGTAAGTAGTGAAGACAGATCTAAAACCCAGAGTCTAGGCTCTTTCCTACCTGCTGCTCTACTCCACCAAGCACTGGTGCTTTAACATCCTCCTCACCTTAGGCATAAAGAAAAGAGCTTATTAATGCCTCACATCCTCAAGAAGAAGGCTAGCTTTGGCTGAGCTGCTATTTGGCACTTCTCCAGGGCAGCTAGCTTTCAATTGCCCTATTTTGGGGAAGAAGAAAGTGGGCTTTGGGCGTAGAGCAGCAGTTCTCAACCTGTGGGTCGCAACCCCTTTGGCAGTTGAACGACCCTTTCACAGGGTTCGCCTAAGACCATCCTGCATATCAGATATTTACATTACGATTCATAACAGTAGCAACATTACAGTTATGAAGTAGCAACGAAAATAATTTTATGGTTGGGTCACAACATGAGGAACTGTATTTTAAGGGCCAGAAGGTTGAGAACCACTGGTGTAGCGCATCAAGGCTTTATGTGACAGCACAGCTGGGCCACCTTTGGGACAAAAAATGCAAACCACAGTCTTGGCTGAGAAGTCAGAGAACCCAGCCATGGAGGGAAGGTCTCTGATTTAAACAACTTACAGTCCCTGGGTTAAGGACCTTGAAAAGGCTGGTAAGAACAAGGCAGGGACCAAGGCTTTGGGCTCCCTAGATGACAAAGTCAGCTCTCCACAGTCCTTCCTTTCTCTCCAAACACTCCCAGGGATGGATACATGAAACGTTATTTCTAATCGGGTTAATGAAATGACTATTATCTTCTTGAGGGTTTACCAGGATGATATGCTGTACTTTGCTATAGAGTTATCTGCATCAGAGATATTCAAAGAGCAGCAATTTTCCAAAGCAGAACCTAACACAACAGTATTTACAACATGTAGCACAGCTAATATTTAATGTAGCTGTCGCCAACCGGTGAAGTCCGAAAGGCTGGCGACCACTGGTATAAAAAAATCTTTGGAGCAGCGTTCACCAACTGGTGGTCCATGAGGTCTGAAAGGTTGACTACTGCTGATTTAATGCACATTTATTAAGTGCCAAGAACCGTTAAGATGCTTTACTAGTACAAAGCTCATAAACGAGCCTGACATAGTAATTTGATCTTTTCTTCATTTTGCAGAGATGGACACCGAGGCTGGAAAAGCATATGTCACTTGCCCAAGGTCAAACTATAGCACTTTAGTAAGGATCCAATACAGTGTAGAACCCTTAACCACTGCGCTGCCCCACGCAGCACAGGACTTGTGGCAGTGCTCCATGAGACTGCAACAGCAGAACATACCTGGGAAAGTGACTCATTGTTCTCAGGAAATTCACCAGGCTGTGTCTTTCTTCCAACTTCTTCCACAAAGAACACACAGTTCATCACAAATCCAAAAGTTCTCATTCTAATCAGATCTGTACTATACAAGTTTGCTGATCAGAGTTGATTTTACAATTCCACATCAGTGCTGAGCAGCCATTTTTGACTGAAATCACTGGTTCTCAGGCTCAGGGGTTGAACTTCATCTCCACTGGAATTGAACCTCTCTCTCTTCATACTTGAAGCAAAAGTTTAATTACTCTTCAAGTCAAAACTACCACATCACACCTCAGAGTAACAACTGACTCCTATACTTACTACCCGTGTGCCCAACACTCCACTCCTCTCCTCTCCTCTCCTCTCTTCTCTTTCTCTTCCTTCCCTCCTTCCTTGCCTCCCTCCCTTCCTCCCCCTTTTTCTTTCTTTCTGTCTCCTTATTATTATTTTTTCTCCTTTATGGAGATTCTTTTTTTTTTTTTAACTCCAACTCATTTAACCCTCACAACCACCCGTAGAATAGCTCCTACTATTATCCCCACCTCATATATGAGAAAACTGAGGTGTGGAGAGGTGCTATCCCTCACCTAAGATTACCTATTAAGTAAGTAGCAGAATTGGGTTGGAGCCCCAACCTGTGGCTCCAGAGTCTTCTTTTAATCACCAGCCTCTGCTGCCTCTCTAACCCTGATTTGACATCTGCTCAGAAGATAGTGCAAGTAAGTTCACTTAGCTGTTTATGGTACCACATGAGTCATTCATTAACTCATTCATTCATACATATTTTAAAAACTGATTGCATGGTCAGGACTGGCCTGAGGGTCATGGATGCAAGGCCCCTGGTCTCCCATTGTTTGGCTTAGGGAACTAATGAATAAAAAGGGAAAGTTTGAAACTTTCCCTCTGAGAATAGGAACAAGCAAGGATGACCCCTATCACTACTGCATTTCAACATCATAGTGATTTTCAACCTTTCTCATCTAATGGCACACATAAACTAATTACTAAAATTCTATGGCACACCAAAAAAAAAAAAAAAAATTTTTTTTTTTTTGCTGAATTGACAAAAAAAAAAGGTATAATTTTTATTCATTTACACCAGATAGCTATTGTTGCATTGGCTGTTGTAATTTTTTAAATTTGACAATCTAAGAGAAAAGAGGATGGTGCCCTCTTTAAAAAAATTCTTGTAGCACATGGTTGAAAACTGTTGCAACATCATACTGGAAGTCCCAGTTAATTCCATAAGACAAAACAAAAGCAAAAAAAAAAAAAAAGAAAAATAAGGTATACAGATTGGGAGAGAAGAAATATTCTCTTTGTTCGTCTTTGTTCGCAGATGACATGATCACTTATGTAGAAAATCCTAAAGACTTGAAAATAATAAACTCCTGCAACTAATAAGCACTTACAGGCTCTGGCTGAGTAACCCAGTTGGTTAGAGTTGTCCACTATGCCAAGGTTGTAGGTTTAATCTCCAATAGGGCACATATCAGAAGCAACCAATGAATGCATAAGTGAAATAACAAATTGATGTTTCTCTATGTCTCCCCACCCTCCAAAATCTATAAGTAAAGATAAAATAAGCACTTATAGCAAGGTCGTAAGATACAGGTTAATAATCAAAGTCAATAATGTTCCAATATACCAACAATGAATAAGTGGATTTTGAAATTAAAAAAACAAAACGATATACCTTAACACCTCCAAAATGAAATATTTAGGTATAAATGTAACAAAATATGTGTAAGAGTTATATGAGCACTGGGCTGGTGTGGCTCAGTGGTTGACCTATGAACAAGGAGGTTATGGTTAGATTTCCAATAGGGACATATGCCTGGGTTGTGAGCTTGATCCCATTATGGGGCATGCAGAAGGATGCCAATCAATGATTCTCTTTCATTATTGACTAGGGGCCCGGTGCACAAAAATTTGTGCACTGGGGGGGTGGGGGTGGGGGTCCCTCAGCCCGGCCTGTGCCCTCGGTGAGGGGCTGAGAGCCATTAGTGCAGGCCTGGACGTTTCCCACCGGAGGGCCCACGATTGCACATGCCTGGTGGGCCCACACCGCTGAGGGGACACACCTGGCGCAGAGTTGGGTGGCAAGCCAGGGGCGGACACTGGTGCAGAATCCCTCAGTGGGGCCCTGCTGCTGAGCAAACATACCCGGGGTGGAGCTGGGCAGTGGACTGGCTTCGGATTCTCCGCACTGTGCAGCAGACGCTCCCGCACGCCCTTTGGAGGCCCCCGGGGGGCGGATGAAGGTAGCGGACCCTGGACGGGTGTTCCTGGACATCCTGCGGACGCCCCCAGGGCAGAGCCAGGCAGTGGATCCAGGACAGGCATTCCTGGATGTCCGCAGAGGCCCCGGGGGGCAAAGCCAGGCAGCAGACCCAGGACGGCTGCTCTTGCAAGCCCTGCAGAGGCCCCGTGCTCCTGCATGCCCGGGGAGGCCCCCAGGGGGTGAAGCCAGGCAGTGGACCTGGGACAGGCGCTCCTGGATACCCCTCGGAGGCTCCTGGGGGTGGAGCTAGGCAGCAGACCCAGGACAGCTGCTCCTGGACGCCCTGAGAAGGCCCCAGGCCAGACCCCCCCCCCCCACCGAGCTGACACACCTGGCACAGCTATGCCGGCTGGCCATGGAGGCTCACGGTGCAGAGCCGCCCTGCCAGCCTCCATCTTGGCTGGGTTAATTTACATACAGCCGCTCTGATTGGCTGGTGGACGTGACTGTGAGCAGAGGTTCAGCCAGCCTAGGCAGGCAGTTGCAACAGTTTGCTCTAGTTCCATGGCTGTTGGCCTCCATCTAGGCTGGGTTAATTTGCATACAGCTGCTCTGATTGGCTGGTGGTAACGGTCAAATTTGCATGTTTCTCTTTTATTATATTAGATGTTTCTAACTCTCTCTCCCTTTCACTTCTCTCTGAAATCAATAAAAGTTTTTTTAAAGAGTTATATGAAAACTGTAAAATTATGATGAAAGACATCACAGAAAAATTAAATAAACGGAAAGACATTCCATGTTCTAAAATAGTAAGATTTGACATTTTCAAAATATGAATTCTTCCCAACTTGATCTACAGATTCAAGACAATCCCAGTGAAACTCACAGCAAATTGTTTTTAGAGGCAAAAGACACAGAATAGTCAACACAATACTAAAGGAGGACAGTCAGAGAACTGACACTACCTGACTTCAACACTTACTATAAAGCTACAGTAATCAACTATTAATGAAAGAATGAGAAAATAGAACACTGGAACAGAATAAAAAGCCCAAAAGCAGACACACATAAATATAGTCAACTAGGAGCCTAGTGCACGAAATTCGTGGACAGGGGAAGGTTCCTCAACCCAGCCTGCTCGCTTTCACATATTGGGAGTCCTCAGAGGGTGTCCTACTGACGGCTTAGGCCCACTCCCTGATCCCCTTGGGGAACAGGAGTAAGCCGCAGTCTGGCCTCCCTTTGTGGGAGGTGACCAGGATAATCAGGGGAAGCCACCAACCCCATAACCCTGCTACTGCAGCCACTGCCAGTCACCACAGCCACCAAGGTGTTTTCATCAACACGGACTCCAGTCCCTTCACCATGAAAAAAATGACAACTTTCTTTAGGCATTTTCAAGATGTGTCTTTCATAGGATATGACATTTCTTTCTTTCTTTTTTCATCCTCACCTGAGGATATGTTTCCATTGATTTTTAGAGAATGTGGAAGAGAAGGGAAAAACAGAGAGAAACATCAAAGTGAGAAGAACACTTTGATTGCTTGCCTCCTGCATATGCCCTGACCTGGGCCCTGGCCAGGGAGGAGCCTGCAACCTAGATACATGCCCTTGGTCAGAATTGAACCCAGGCCCTGCAATCAGCAGGCTGAGGCATTATGCACTGAGCCAAACCAGCTAGGGCAGGATATGACATTTCTTAGCCCTCCAGCAGTGGACCTTCATTTTTTTTCTCCAGGAGTATGGTGAAAAAACCCTAGATCGCCTTTAGGTATTATTACCCAAGCTACTAAGAATATTAGCAGTGGCATACAGGGAGCTTAGCCAATGAGCTAAGGTGTTTTCTCTGTAGTTCACTCCGATCACTGGTTCCACCCCTGCCCAGGCCTGTAACCTCTGGCCAAGGATACAGGCCTGGGCAAAGAACCCCCAAGCTCCTCCAATTGCCGGCTTCACAGAGCCCAGGCCTCTGTGATCACTGGCTCTGATCCTGCCCCACTGCAGCTTGTGGCCAAGGCTGCAGGCCTGGGCAGGGGACCCCCAGACTCCTTCTTTGCTGGCTCCACCAGTATCCAGGCCCCTGCGATCTCTGGCCTTGCCCCTGCCCAGGCCTGAGGTCTCTGGCCCAGGCCTCATGCCTGGGTAGGGCACCCTCAAACCCCTCCAATTACAGGCTCTGCCCCTGCCCCCTCAGATCACCGGCTCCACCCTTGCCCATACCTGAGGCCCCTGGTGAAGGCCTCTGGCCTGGGAAGGGGACCCCCGGGCCCCTCGGATAGCCTGTTCCATCCCTCGGGACTTCCGCCTCCCCCACCACATGCCTGGCTAACAGGCCTGACCACTTAAATGGTGGGGTTGAGCCAGACTGGTCGCCACCATCTTGTGGGCTATGTGGGCTGCCAGCCTGTGGCTATGGGCACCATCTTGTGGCCATGGGGACGGCCATCTTTGTCACGGAGTGATGCCTAATTTGCATATTACTCTTTTATTAGACAGGAATGTGGCTATGGGCACCTCCATCCTTGTGTCCATGGGTGCAGCTATCTTGTGGCTATGGTGGTGGCCATCTTGTGGCTATGGGGATGGCCATCTTGTGGCCATGGGGGAGGCCACCTTTGTCACGGAGTGATGCCTAATTTATATATTATTCTTTTATTAGATAGGAGGATGTGGCTATGGGCACCGTCATCTTGTGGCTATGGTGGCGGCCATCTTGTGGCTATGGGCGCCGCCATCTTGTGGCCATGGGGGAGGCCATCTTTGTCACAAAGTGAGGCCTAATTTGCATATTACTCTTTTATTAGATAGGATTCTTCTTTGACTGAAGAGCAAAGGCAATGCTAATGAAGCAAATTAATCTTTTCAACAAATAATAGTGTTGGAACAAGTGGATATCTTATGTACAAAAAACACTGAATCTGGACATAGACCTTACATCTTCCACAAAAGTTAACTCAAAATGTTTCATAGTCCTAGATGTAAAATGCAAAACTAAAAAACTAGATGATAACATAGGAGAAAAACTAGATAACCGTGGGCAGAGCTATGACTTTTTATATACAACACCAAAGGCACAATCCATGAAAGAAAGAATTGAGAAGTAGACTTTATTAAAATTAACAACTACTCTGTGAAAGACAATGTCAAGAGAATGAGAAGACAAACCACAGGCTGAAAGAAAATATTTGTAAAAGACACATCTGATAAAGGACTGTTATCCAAAATATACAAAGAACTCTTATAATTCAACAAGAAAAAAAAAAGAATCCAATTTAAAAATAGGTCAAAGACATTAACCAACATCTATCAAAGAAGATATTCGGATGGCAAATAAGCATATGAAAAGATGCTCCACATCATACTTCATCAGGAAAATGCAAATTAAAACATTAATGAGCTACCATTACCCACCTTTTAAAATGCCCCAAATCCAGAACACTGACAACACCAAATGCTGACGAGGAGGTGGAGCAACTGGAACTCTCATTCACTGCTGGTGGGAATGTCAAATGGTACAGAAACTGTGGAAGAAAGTTTGACAATTTGATATATGGGTAATCTCTATAACTTCCCTTCAATTTTGCTATGAACTTTAAAATTACTCTAAAAGGTGAAGCTGTTTATTTATTTTTAAAAAGTAGGCTAACAAAATAAGCCACCAATGAAAAGGCTCATATTATACTAAGATAACAAATATTCATAATTTTAAAATATTGAACATTACGTAAAATAAGCGTTTTTAAAAAATTTAGACTCCCCCTCCTTCTCACTCCCCACATCTGTAATGGATCTAACAAAGACCTGAGAGGATTCCATGAGTCACCCCAACTACCTGCAATGACTGGCACATGGTGAGTGCCCAATAAATGTTACATATCACATGTTTGGTTTTCTAATCCTCACAGAGGTCATTTTTTCAATTGATTTTCAGACAGAGTATAAGGGAGGAAGGAAGGGGGAAAGGGATAAAAGAGGGAGGGAGGGAATGGGGGAGAGAAGGAGAGAAAGAGAGAAAGAGAAAGAGAGGAAGGTAGAGAGAGCTAGAGAGAGAATGAGGAATATCCATGAGAGAGACACACATATCAATTGGTTGCCTCCCGCACATACCCAGAATCAAACCCATGACACTTCGGTTCATGAGTCTATACCATAACTGCTGAACACCACCGGCCAGCCAGATATACCTTGTTTTATTGTGCTTCATTTTACTGCATTTCATAGTTGTTACTTTTCTTATAAATTGAAGGCAAGACCCTCCATCAGCACCATTAGGGACTAGCTTTACTGTGGTGATCTGGAACCAAACCTGAAATATTTCCAAGGTATGGTTTATTGTTTCCAGCACCCTGGACAGCATCTGCCCCAAAGTAGGCACTTGCTGGCCCCAGGGGATCCAGCCACCTGCAGAAAGAGGCCAGTCTAAGGGAGGAAAGGACCTGGAAGGCCTTGGCAGCCAATGGGATTATTTAATAGGCAGACAAGCAGGTAAACAAACCTGCCTGAAGAAACCAGTTCTGCAACCTTTCTCCAGCTGCTCTAGGCCCAGGTCCCAGAGCCAGTCTCAAAACTTTGATCTAGGAGGTTTAATTGTTTCCCATTAGACACAGTTCAAGAGACTTTAGAACTGTGTCCCTCACAAGCTTGCTTCCAGCACTTCAGGTTGGTGGCCAGCTGCTTTGCCACAGTCCATGGGTCACTTCCTACAAATGCTGAGAGGAGAGCCCCTTGTGATGGCTAGTTTGGTAAATGGATTTGTGTGCTTGCAAATATTTACTGAACATGCCTGTGATCATATTTTTGTTCTAGTAGGAGAGACAATTGGGAAAATTCTTGATTTCCCAGTTTTCTTTGTAGTTAAGAATGGTCATGTGACTTTACATGGCCAATGAAATATAAAGGGAAGTGAGTCTGTTGGCATTATAACTCTTGACTAAATAGACAATGCTTTGCTCCAGGTATTGCAGGAAGGTGTTTTTGGAAAAGGTGAAGTGCTACTGCTAATGATGGGTACTGTTCTGAAATGGAGGTGGCATGGCCTTCAGGAGCATTGAGTTCCCGAGTGTACTACACAGACTGATAAAAATAGCTGGCATCCATTCATGTCACTACCTGCTGCGCACTGTTTTAAGTGCAATACAAATGTTAATTCATTTACTCCTCAGCATAGGACCAAGAGGCAGGTATTATTATCTTTATTTACAATAATAGAAGTCAAGTACACAAAGTCAGCACCTTACCCCACATGGATTTTAAGTGGCAGAGGGAATATTAGAACCCAAGGATCAGACTCTCTAACTGAAACTCTTCATTGTTAGCTACACTTACATGTATGAGCCCAGGCCAGTGCTGTGAAAATAACCAAAGTCATCCTGCCACACATTGAGCTTTTACTATGTGGCAACCCTGGAACTAAGTGCAGTCAGTCTGTGTGTTACCCTCCAAACACCCCCTGTGCTTAGCATCATGACTGTGTCCAGTGAAATAATAGGTGACAGGACTTGTCACATGATTGGTAAGAACTGTGGAGACTAGAGGGGCCTCCACCAGACACCAGATCACGCCTCTTGGAAACAGATTGCAGGTCAATTTTCTTTCATTATTAACCACAGTAAATCATCCCCTCTCAAGGACATTCTTGTCCTTTCCTTGGCCACATGTGATAAAGGCCATATGTACCTGGCCACAGAGAAAAGCAGGGCATGGAAGGAAATAGAGCTGAGAATCAAGGCCATGGTCCCTCACAGCCAGAACAGATCCTCCTCCCTTGTTTTAGCCTCACAGACCTTCCCTCTGCTCTGGAAGAAGCCACTCAGCTGGATAAAGAGAGAGCTCCAAGATGTGCTGTTAAATAAATAAAAATTTTAAAAAGCAAAGTGCAGGACAGAGTGTAGAGCAGGCTACATTTTGTATAAAGAGGGGAAGATAAAAATAGATAATAGATATTTGTATTTAAAAAAAAACAAAAACACCTTAGAAGGATATGCCAGAAACTAATACAAATGATTACTCAAGAGGAACAAGGTGGGCATGGGAAGAGGTAGGAGAGACCTGCCAGTGTGTATGTCTATACACATGTACACAGGCATGCACGTGCACAGGCACACACAGAGAATTGATTTTTGAAGCACATTAATGCATGATCTATTTTTTAAAAAGTATCACAAGTAAAAACAAAGCAGGGGTAAAGGCAGAGACTCAGAGAAGGCTTCTGATTGTGACCTGAATACATCCATCTGTGGGTCTGTGGGATATTGTCCGAATCTCCCACTGGCCTGTCGATTCCTGAGGGCAGACCTAGACCTGCTCTGGCTGCCAGCCAGATGCCTGCAGGCAGCTAGTGACTGAGAAATGCTTAAAGTGAACGTGAGTAGATGCACCAAGCACCCACCTAGGCTTGTACCTCAGCTTGCAGCTGGGCTCTGTTTCCATGAAATAAAACTAATGGTTGAGGAGGAAGGGAACACAGCCACCAGTGCAAGAAAAGTGCTCTAAGAAATAGTGCTGAAGGAAAGTGTGCACTGCAGGGATCAGCAAACTTTTTCTGTAAAGGGCCAGAAGGTAAATATTTTAAGTTTGGGGCCATATGGTCTTGGTTGCAACCACTCAACTCTGCTGTTACAGTGTGAAAGCAGCCACAGTTAATACGTAACTGAGTGAGCATGGATGGTTGAGCCCCAATAAAACTTTATTCATGGATACTAAAACCTAAAGTTCATACAATTTTACATGCCATGAAATACTTTTTTTATTTTTTTAACCACTGAAAAATGCAAACACTATTCTTAGTTCCTGGACCATACAAAAACAGGCAGCATGGCACTATGTTGATGTATTTGCTGTATGTAGATACTTCCTAAAAGACAGGTCACAGTGGCTGCTTCAATGGAGGGTTCAGGGATAGGAAGGAAGTTGACTTTTTTACTTTTAAATAATGTACCATGTGCAAATTAATAAAATATTATTTGTAAGTCAGTACTAAAGAGAGAAAGGAGGCTGTGTATGAAACGTCCAAGCTCTGGAATAAGAGACCAGGGCAAAAATCCCAACTCTCTTGCTCACTTGCTGGGCATCCAACAGGCAAGTTATTTTACCTCTCAGCCTTAGCACTATGGGGATTGGTACTGGCCTCATGAGCTGTCACGAGGATTCCACGGGTTAATCCTTTTGTACTTGGTCAGGCACCTGGACTGTGCTGGCTATTGTTATCTTTCTTATTAAGTCATTCATGTGGAAAAGTCCTTCTCTGAAGGGATGCCTGAAACATAACTGCAGATGAAATTCCCCTTGAAAGCCTGCCCAGTTCCACAGTGAGTCATCTGTCCGCATAATATATGCCTTGTGATGTGGGGAAGCTCATTTGTATTAGCAACCGCATTCCACAGAGATGCATCCTGAAGCCACGACTGCACATCCTGTTCAACCGAGCTGCTCCCTAAGTCTGGGTCTATCCCTGACTGTCACACTGCAGGGCCATGCACTCATGAGATCATTAAGTGGCCATTTATTAAACACCAACTGTATGCAAGAACAAGCAGGTAGACATTCCTCTGGACCTCACTGTGGAGGCTGCAGGTATAAACATGAGCTTCTTTTAAAATAATTGGTGGTACCACAGAGTAGATGCTTTGGTTGTGTGTTCCCATAAACCTCATATTTCTATATGTGTTTATGCATTTGACAAATATTTATTGATCTCCTAAAGGCCAGGCACTGTTCTAGGCTCTTGGTCTTAACAAGGACCCTCATTTTCTGAACTTAAAAACCTGCCAGAAAGAAACCTGGGGATGAATCACAGTTTCTTCTGTGTCCTCTGTGCTCAGCTCAAGTCATGGCCAGCAAATATCCAACATTAACTGGGTCAAATTACTGAGCATGGAGGACATCTGGTATCTGGGCCTATGTGGTGTCTCTGCCCCAATTTTTGGTGACAGTGGTCCACTTTTCCTGGGGACAACCATTCCTGCTATCTGTGGGGGACCCTGACCACTCACATGACCCAAGCTAGGCCAATTAGTTGCTCGACCTAAAGAAATTGAATTTCAAACTGCTAATAAAAATAATAATGGTAATAGCAGCAGCAGTAAAATAAAATAGCAAATAATATTTATCTAACCATATACTTTATATAAGGTACTATTCTAAATGTCTCAAGTATCTATCAATTTATTTAATCTCATAGCAAGTCTGTTCTTAGCCCTGTCTGAAAAACTGAGGCACAGAAAGGCTGGGAAACTTCTGAATAAGTGTTGAGGTTGGAATGGATTGCCAAGAAGCCAGCTACAGAGTCAGAGCTCTTCACTGCTACCCTTCATTGCCTCCTCCACCCCAGGATGGCAGGGCTCTAAGGATGTGGCCCTGAACATCTAATTTGAGATGCCCCTGAACTGCCCTTAAGTTTTACTTTTGCTGCAGGGGGGCCACACTGGTTTCTGGTGCTTGCAGCCCAAGCAACCTGATCAATAAACTAGGACTACTTACTTGGTTTCACCCATTCTGCAAGAGAAGCCCGCAGTACTTCCAAATGCTATAGGGCAGGGACAGCTTATAAACATTTTAGGAGGTAGAATCAGTGGTCAGGGCATTTGGGGGCAGCCTGCATCTGCAAGAACAGCCATCTTTCCACCTGGGGAGGGAAACCCAATAGGAGACTGACAGCAGGAGGGAGAGCCCAGGAGATACACTAGCAGCCCATCCCAGGGGGCTACTGCTTGCACTTTGGGTGGAACAATCTTTTGTTACTATACCAATCCTCTGCATTAGGGGGCATATACTATCCTTGGCGCCCATGTCCTAAATGCCTGTAGTGCTCCCTCCCCTTCATTGTGAGACCAAACCATCCCACATGCCTCCTGAGGAGGGTGGTATCCAGTGGCTGCATCCCTAACCCCCACACCAAGTTCCCAGGTTTAGCAGCCCCTGTCAAGCACTTTCCTAACTTAGATTCTAGCCCCAGGCTGGGTTCTTTGACTTTCTATTAGCTGTTTTAAGTCCCACAACATTCAAGTTTTAATTAGTTGTTAACACCCATTGAGCCTTTGCTCTTCCTCACAGCCACCAATGAAGTGGGCACCATGACCAGTATCTCTCCCCTTTTATAGATGATGAAACTGAGCCCCAACAGGCTGCATGACTTGCTAGCAGGTGGGAAAGCCTCGATATCGGCAGTCTCTTCAGAGTGTGGTGGGATTGGGGGTTATGACCAGTGTCTAGGGCTTTTCTGCTTGGCCCTGGAGATGGTCTGCTTCCCCTCTGCATTCAGCTAAGCCTCACCACTGCCATAGGCCTCATCAGAAAACCCTCCTCGCTGCCTAGGTCAGGCTCTACATTCCACAGATTAACATGCTCTCCAACCACCTGTATTTTTTCCTTTAAAGAACACATCATAGTGGCAATCAGTGTTTGTAAAGGTATTTGTCAAGTGTTTGAATCTCTTGCCTCCCCTTCAGACTGTCAACTCCATGAGGGAGCATTGCTTAATGATGTGCTTGTGTCTGGTGGCCCAGACCTGGCACCATGTGGGCACTGTGAATATTTGCTGAGTAACAAATCAACTACTTTTATAAAATTCACATTTAAAACTAGAACAGCAAAGCACTGGTTCTTAAAAATGAAACCTGGGTGAAGGCCTGGCTGAGAATCAAGGGAAACAAAGAGATCAGCAGAGTCACCTGAGCAATTAAATGGTGGAACTGAGGAAGGGGGGATGCACCACTGGGTGACAGAACAGAGGGAAGAGAGTCTGTGATGGCACAATCATGGAAACTTATAAGTTAGCATTAAAAATAAAAACTGGAGAAACAAGAGCATTAAAGTGCTTACTTTAATTATTCTGCCTAGAATTTCTACTCCTGCATTTAATCTCACACCCTCCCAACAACACTAAGGCTAACTAAGAGCACAGGGAATGACGAACAGGACTGTCTGTGTTCAAATCTCACCTCTGCCAAGAATAACTACATACAATCTTGGGTGTGTGTGTATGTTAATTAACCACTGTGCATAAGGAAATGGGGATCAGTGGGATCTAGGTCATGGTGTTGTTGTAAAATGAGTTCAACCATGAATACTGCCAGGCATACAGTAAGCACTGAATAAAGACAAGCTGTTACCACAATATCACTGCTCTACAGTCTCTACAACCAAGAGAATGGGGAAGCCACTTTGCAAGTGGGCCATACTTGTCCTATGATTTTCTACCACTGATGCCTAAGCTGCCCTCTCTCTTTGTTGCTGACCTTGGATTTTGAGCCAACAAAACAGTCCCTTGTTTATCTCGGGTAATCTAAAGTGAGTTCTGACACTTAGAAAGCAAGCATTCCAATACAACATCAATGTCCAGTCATTTGAGATGCCAACCACACGTCTTACACAGAAGAAAGGTACAAAGAGGTTGCATCAAATTGTAGAGGTTTCCCTCCCACACACTCAAGAATGCACTTAACCCTCTCACAACCCCTGGATCCTTGCAATATGGACAAGTATTTTAAATAGAACAGATGTCCAGCATCCCACTTCATGAGCATTGGCTCTGGTGTGAATGTGAGATGAAAGTCAAGCATATGTATTCCCTCAGGGAGGCTAAGTTCTTCACCATAGAGTAGCTCACCACTCTGAGTAGTGTTCTATTATTCCGAGATACACATTTTTCACACAGCATGGCCTCTAAAGGCAAACCAATTCCTTTGGCAGGTGCTTATCAGAAGAAAGAATACTTTCTGAACCTGGGGAGAGGGGTTACTGACTATATGGGGTAATATTTACTTTTTCTTGCCACCTAATACATATTCTCCCTTTTTTCTTTAATAATTGAACTCCCATATGTTAGCCAGAACAATGCTGATGTTTCCCTCCCTTCCTTGCGGCCAGATGTGGTCATGTTGAGACCAATGGCATGGGAGTGGGAGAGGTTGTACTACTTCTGAGTCACCCTTTGGAAGTGTGATAGAATTCAGGAGCTTGATTGAGGGTTACCTCTTTATTTTCAATAACTTCTAATTGCAATTCAGCACTTCCATAGGCAAACCGCAATAGTCTTCACAACACCTATGAATTTCTCACCAACAGAAATCACAGGTTTTTAAAATAATAACATTACACAGTTCTTATAAACATCTCAAAATAGTATTCACATCCTTTAGTACTTGGAAATTATATAGTTATAAAATTATGTCACTGAATTCTGCCATTTCTATATCACAAATTTATCTTAATAGTTTAAAAACTATATTTCAACACAATTGGTAATTCCATGTGCTTTTTTAATTTAAAAATATGATTTTGTGAAGTAGATGTCAAAGAGTCCATGGCACACAAATATTAAGAAACTGTTTTGTTCTTCGAAAAGTTAAACATAGTTACCACATAACCCAGCAATTCCACTCTTAAGTACATAAACAAAAAAACTGAAAAATATGTTTACACTACAGCTTGTACATAAACAGTATTATTCATAATAATAAAAAGGTGGAAGCAATCCATTTTTTGATAGCAAAGGTCTATCAATTGATGAATGGATAAATAAAAAGTGGTATAACCATATAATGTAGTATCATTCAGCCATAGAAAGGAATAAAATACTGAAACATGTTACAACATATGGATGAACCTAGAAAACATTATGCTAAATGAAAGAAGCCAGACACAAAAGGCCAAACATTGCATTATTTAGTTTAATGAAATGTCCAGAAGAGGCAACTCAATAGAGACAGAAAGTAGATTAGTAGTTGCCAGGGGCTGGGAGGAGGGAGAAATGGGAAATGAGTTCAGGGCTTCTTTTTGGCATGATGAAAATGTTCTGTAATTAGATTTTGCACAACCTAGTGAATGCAATAAAAATTATCTGTGAAAAAACAAACATAAAAAAACAAACTCCTGCCTTAAGAGAAAAGTGGGTGGTGCCCCTTCTCCCATATCCTCCCTTTCCATGGAGCAGAACGCACGCACTGTAATAGCGGAGTCATTTGGGACCATACATGGGGCCAACATCCCAGCAATGGGACAAGATGGCAGGATCCTGGGTCGCCAACATTATCAGGCTTGGGCTGCTCACTCTTAAACAACTTCATGAGAGAGAAATCAACTGCTTTCTCATTTATACTACTGCTAATCTGGGTCTGCCATAGCAGCCAAATCTATATTCAGCTTACTAGTATACCCAACATCCTCTTAAAAGAAGATTAAAGGTGATCTCACTCTACAGTTTTTGTTTTACCCAATGTGGCTGAAGCTAACTCTTCGATGCACTCCCACATATCTGAGTGTTCCCTCTCCTGCAGGAGAGGAGGGTTCAGCCACCTTGGCTGTCATGCCAGTTTGGTGGCTTTTTCATTGTTGAGGGTATTACAGATGTCCCCCATTCTCCACCCACCCCCCACTTAATGTCTCTCTCCACCTGGTTCCTACCCTGCCCCAGGCCTTCACCACCTTATTGTCTATGTCCATAGGTAATGCTTACATGCATGGCAAGGTCGTTTCCCACTCCACCACCATTTCCCACTCCACCACCCCTTCCCTCTGAGATTTGTCAGTCTGTTCCATGTTTCCATGTCTCTGATTCTATTTTATTCACCAGTTTATTATGTTCATTAGATTTCTTATTTATTTCGATTTTAGATTAAATTGTTGATAGATATATATTTATTGCCATTTTAATGTTCATATTTTTCTTCTCCTTTTCCCCCTTCTTAAAAAATACCCTTCAACATTTCATACAATACTAGTTTGGTGGTGATGAACTCCTTTAGCTTTTTCTTGTCAATGAATCTCTTTACCTAATCTTCAATTTTAAATTATAGTTTTGCTGGGTAATCTTGGTTGTAGGTCTTTGCTTTACAATACTTTAAGTATTTCTTGCTATGCCCTGCAATGTTTCTGTTGAGAAATCAGTTGACAGTTATATGGGTGCTCCCTTGTAGATAACTGCTTTTCTCTTCCTGCTTTTAAAATTCTCCCTTTGTGCCCTAGCTGATTTGGCTCGGTAGATGGAGCACTGCCCTACAGACTAAAGGGTTCTGGGTTCCATTTTGGTCAAGGGCACATGCCTGGGGGCATGCAGGAGGCAACTGATCAATGATTCTCCCTCATCATTTATGTTTCTCTCTCTCTCTCACTCTCTCTTCCACACTAAAATCAATAAAATATGTATATATATATATATATATATATATATATATATATATACACACACTAGGGTCCCAGTGCACGAAATTCGTGCACGGGGAGAGGGTGGGGGTCGCTCAGCCCAGCCTGCCCCCTCTCACAGTCTGGAACCCCTCAGTGGATGTCCTATGATGGCCCCAGTCTGCCAGGCGCCTTTTGTGTGTGTGTGTGTGTGTGTGTGTGTGTGTGTGTGTGTGTGTTTGTGTCGCCACTGGGGACCTGCCCCAGCTGCATCTGAGGCTCAGAGCAGTCCTTTTGTGTGTGTCTACCTGCTGGGGGCCTGCTATGTTGATCTCTCAAACTCTTGCCCTCCCCTGCATGTTGTTCTCTTTTTTTGAGCTGTGGCCAGGGCTGGGTGCTGCCTGCCTCCCAAGCTTGCCTACTGCCCATCTTCCTCCAGCCACCAGGAAGCAGGGAAAACCCCGCCTCGTGGTCAGGCCAGCCTTTTCCTGCTCCCTGATCCCCGGAAGGGATCTGGGGAGCCGCCAAGCAGGCTCCCAGCCCCCAAGAGCTTGCTTTCCCGCTCCCCAGTGCCCCCCAAAGGGCCTGGGGAGCCAGCAAGCAGGCCGCCGACTCTTTCCCACTCACCAGTCCCCTGCTGCCTTCCTTTCCCACTCCCTGGTGCTGCCAAGGGGTCTGGGGAGCTGCCAAGAAGGACCCCGGCCACTTCAGCCTTGCTTTCCTGCTCCCCAGTGCTCCACAAAGGGCCTGGGCAGCCGCCAAGCAGGCCAAGACGCCCCCGCTACCTCTTTCCCACTCACCGGTACCCTGCTGCCTTGCTTTCCCACTTCCCGGTGCCCTGCAAAGGGCCTGGGAAGCCACCAAGCAGGCCCCCGACCCCCGCCGCCTCTTTCCTGCTCCCTGGTGCCCTGCAAGGGGCCGGGCCAGCGGCCAAGCAAGCCGAGACCCCCCGCCGCCTCTTTCCCGCTTCCCGGTGCTCCGCAAAGGGCCTGGGCAGCCGCCAAGCAGGCCGCCAGCCCTGCCACCTCTTTCCCACTCACTGGTCCTGGGTCCTGTGCTGTTCCGCCCTACAGCCGCTCTGTGCACTCGGGAGGTCCCTCAGCCCGGCCTGTGCCCTCTCACAGTCTGGGACCCCTCTGGGGATGTCCACCTGCTGGGGTGCCTGACCAGCCTGGGTGACGAGCTGATGGCTGTCTCCAGGCTGGCCAAGCCCCCCAGGAACGTCCCTCACCCCATTGGGTTGTGGCTAGCATGGGTGATGGGCTGATTGGCGCTTTCAGGCTGCCCACAGCTCCCACTGACCCAATGTCCCAGCAAGGCTGGCTGGACACAGGTTTCTGGGGTTTGTTTATCTTCTATAATGGATACACTGTTCCTTTAAGCCAGCTAACGAAGCCTCCTCTCTGCTTCACCTTGCGGTATCTATAATGAGACAATATTACTTTAGGCCTGCTGTTTCCTTCAGCTCCGGAGGATTCCAGGATTGTTATTATGTTGCAAATGTGTGTTTCGCTAGAGCCAGTTTAAGCGGAGCAGCCCGCAGTTTTACTTTCACTCCTGCTGCAATGGAAGCTGCCATTTACTCAGGTCTGTGAGTGGCGGCCTCCACGTTGGCTGGGCTAATTTGCATACAGCTGCTCTGATTGGCTGGTGGGCGTGGCTTACCCCATCTCAGCGAAGCGGTTAATTTCAATATTACGCTTTTATTAGTTAAGATATATATATATATACACACACACACACACATATATATATTTTAAAAAACGATCCTCTCTTTGTCTTAATTTTGCTCTGAGAGGCTCACTGTGGCTTTAAGAGAAAAGAGAGTAACCCAGGAAAGGCTTCCAACTTCAGGATCCTTGATGGACAGCAGGGATTCAGGATGGTGTCAGCAGTATGGGATAGATAGTTCCTTGGAAGTATTCAAATAGCCAAGTGTTAAAACATTTGATCTTAGCTTCCTACTCCCTTAAATGAGTAACAGGCTAATTAAAAAATGTATGTTAATTGCCATACTCTAGTTAACATGGTAAAGTTTTTATTACTAGGAGATGTACCATCTCAACTGGCCCCAAGACTCCAAAGGGAAAGTCACTTTGGCATCATTAACACCAAAGAGCCCATAAAAATATGGTGGAACAAATATTTCCTTCAATTACCAGTAAAACTTTCTCTTTGAAATTTTACTGCCAGGCTTTTAAAACTTCTGGTCATTGTTCCCTGCTCCAGTTCAGTGACAGGCTAACCATAATTTTAAATGAGTAAACCATTCCATTTTCAAAAGATTCACTAAATAAAGGTGTGTGTTTTCGTGTTGTTATTTTTAATTTTATTATCTAGAATGTACTAGGTATGTGATGAGAGGAAAAAAAACAACAGGTTTGGGCTTGACCTCCTGGGACTCACAGCCCAGTGGGGAAAACAGATATTAAAGACATCAAGGCAACTGTAGCATATAATTAAATTTTATAACTGCTCTGAAGGTTTGCCAGGAAAGAATAACAAGTTTAGATTCAGAATGGTCCAGGAGGGCCTCTTAAAAGATTTGGTATTTAAGCGGGGATCTGAGGGATGAGAAGACAGGAGAAAAGCCATTAGGAAAAGCATTTTAAGCACAAGGAAGAGCACATACAAAGACTTCGAGGTAGGAAAAATCTTGGCTTGTTTGAGAAACTAAATGAAAAACTGGCTGGCATGGGCTGCATCATAGGGCCCCAGTGAAGTGTTATTTTTTTGTTTTTTTTTTTTGAGAGAGATGGAAGGGAGTTGGAGAGATAGAGAAACAATGACATGAGAGACACAACAATTGGTTACTTCCCATATGCACCCCGATCAGGGCCAGGGCCCGAGCCTGCAACTGAGGCCTGTACTCCTGACCAGAATAGAACCCAGGACCCTTTAGTCTGCAGGCTGAGGCCCTATCCCTGAGCCAAACCAGGTAGGGTCACAGTATGGATTTTTGAATGTTATTTTAAGTATAGGAGTATATTAGTAGATAACCGTTATTTGTTCTTTACTGGTATCCATTGTCTCTTCCCACAAAGCACCTTATTTTCACTTGGGACCCAAATAATCCCCACTTTCGGACCATGAGATGTCAAGCGAGCTCCAGCCCAGACCTAGAACCAACTGCACTTCAAAGCCTCCCACCCTCTCCTGGTCATAGTGATGCTAATACTTATGCACAGTCAATTTCAGAACTTTTGGACACATTTCCACATACAAAAAAGGGCTCTCTCCCTCACCTAACATTGAACTTAAGCTTCATAATTTGAGGCTACAACTATTGCAATCATCTAGTAAACTATCAGAGAACAATTTGAGACTGGAACTGTTCTAAATATATATTTGAGTCTTTGTTCCCAGTTGCTGACACAGAGGTTTTAAAATCCTTGGAATTTCCTGAATGACAGGAGTGATAGGAACATCTTCTGTTGTTCATAACAAACCCCTTTTCAACCATACCTGAGTTTATGCTACTGAGGTGACCCTTGGCTGAGAGGTTCTTAGAGAGCTTCAGGATCAGTTTCTACACAGACCAAGGCAAGATTAAAGGTTTGGATCCATCAGCCCCACCCCTGGACCTACAGGAGAGGAGAGGGGCTATAGATTGAGTTAATTACAAATGGCCAATGATTTAATCAATCATGCTCACATAAAAAAATCTCATAAACCCTAAACAGCCTGTGTGAAGAACTTTTAGACTTGTGAACATGTAGAGATGTTTTGAGTGTGGAAAGCTCAGAGAGGTCATAAATACTCTGTACTTCTCCCCCATACCATACCTATGCATCCTTTCCATTTGGATGTTCCAGAGTCGTATCCTTTATAATAAACTAGAGATTAGGTACACAAAATTCATGCACTGGTAGGATCCAGCTAGATACTCCCTTCCTTCCCCCCCGCGGCCTGCCACCATAGGCTGAAGCCTCCCTCCCTTCCACTGGCAGTCCCTGCCCTCTGGTCAAACTCCTGGACAACTCCCAGTGAGAGGACAATTTGCATACTATGCTTTTATTATAAGGTGACCGGACAGCCCGCTTTTGGCGGGACAGTCCCGATTTTTAACAATTTGTCCCACGTCCCATGGCGTATTTAAAAAGTCCCGATTTTGCCCTAGCCGGTTTGGCTTGGTGGATGGAGCGTCGGCCTGCGGACTCAAGGGTCCCAGGTTTGATTCCGGTCAGTGGCATGTGCCTTGGTTGCGGGCACATCCCCAGTAGAGGGTGTGCAGGAGGCAACTGATCAATGTTTCTCTCTCATTGATGTTTCTAACTCTCTATCCCTCTCCTTTCCTCTCTGTAAAAAATCAATAAAATACATATTTTTTTTAAAAGTCCTGATTTTTGGAAAGAGACATGTATGTATTACTCTTTGTAATATCTAATATAATAAAAGAGAAACATGAAAGTTGACCGTTACTACCAGCCAATCGGAGCAGCTGTATGCAAATTAACCCAGCCAAGATGGAGGCCAACAGCCATGGAGCTAGAGCAAACCAAAGGCTTCTGTTGCAACTGCCTGCCTAGGCTGGCTGAGCCTCTGCTCACAGCCACGCCCACCAGCCAATCAGAGTGGCTGTATGCAAATTAACCCAGCCAAGATGGAGGCTGGCAGGGCAGCTCTGCACTGGGAGCCTCCACGGCCGGCCAGCATAGCTGTGCCAGGTGTGTCAGCTCAGTGGGAGGGGGGGGTCTGGCCTGGGGCCTCCTCGGGGCGTCCAGGAGCAGCTGTCCTGGGTCTGCTGCCTAGCTCCGCCCCTGGGAGCCTCCGAGGGGTATCCAGGAGTGCCTGTCCCGGGTCCACTGCCTGGCTCCAACCCCTGGGGGCCTCCCCGGGGCATGCAGGAGCACGGGGCCTCTGCAGGGCTTGCAAGAGCAGCCGTCCTGGGTCTGCTGCCTGGCTTTGCCTCCCGGGGGCCTCTGCGGGACATCCAGGAACGCCTGTCCTGAGTCCACTGCCTGGCTCTGCCCTGGGGGCCTCCGCAGGGTGTCCAGGAACACCCGTCCAGGGTCCGCTACCTTCATCCGCCCCCCAGGGGCCTCCACAGGGCATGCGGGAGCGTCTGCTGCACAGTGCGGAGAATCTGAAGCCAGTCCACTGCCCAGCTCCACCCCGGGTGTGTTTGCTCAGCAGCAGAGCCCCACAGAGGGATTCTGCACCAGCGTTCGCCCCTGGCTTGCCACCCAACTCTGCACCAGGTGTGTCCCCTCAGCAGTGTGAGCCCACCAGGCGTGTGCAATCGTGGGCCCTCCAGTGGAAAACGTCCAGGCCTGCACTCACCAGCCTTCCCACCCCCCAGTGCACGAACCCTGAAGGGGCTGTGGGCAGCCTGAAAATGGCTCTCAGCCCCTCACCCAGGCTGGCCATGCATGCCAGCAGGTG
>PVJC01002752.1:0-75853 GCA_004026665.1 Murina feae | reverse complement strand
AGAGAAAAGAAGTTAGTTACCTACAAGGGGGCACCCATACGACTGTCAGCTGATTTCTCAACAGAAACTCTGCAGGCCAGAAGGGAGTGGCAAGAAATATTCAAGGTGATGAACAGCAAGAACCTACAGCCAAAATTACTTTACCCAGCAAGGCTATCATTCAGAATTGAAGGTCAGATAAAGAGCTTCACAGACAAAACAAAGCTAAAGGAGTTCATCACCACCCAACCAGTATTATATGAAATGCTGAAAGGTATCCTTTGAGAAGAGGATGAAGAAAAAGTAAAGATAAAAATTATGAACAACAAACGCATATCTATCAAGTGAACCTAAAAATCAAGTGAATAAGAAATCTGAAGAACAGAATAAACTGGTGAACAGAATAGAATCAGAGGCATAGAAAGGGAGTGGACTCACAATTTTCAGGGGTAAAGGGTGTTGGGGGTGCGGGAAGAGAATGGACAATGATCGTATATCTATGGATGCGGACAGTGGGGCGGGGGACAGAGGGTTGGGTGGGAAATGGGAGGAGGGGAGCTATGGGGGAAAAAAAGAGGAACAACTGTAATAATCTGAACAATAAAGATAAATTTAAATTGAAAAAAAATTAATAAGGTAGATTAAACTAATTTGACGGGCAAAAATAAAATAAAATAAAATAAAATAAAAAAAGATAACTCAAAATATCATTTATACTCATCACTTACTTTGAAAGTACGGTTGTTATTAGACTTGGTACTACACTACGCCATTTTATGCATTTTTAAAACGTATCTGCAAATTGTTTTATACTTCTCCCTCAGGGAGAAGCTATGTCCCCTCTCCTTGAATCTGGGCCAAGTCAATGACTCACATATAACCAATAGAACAGGTGGAAGTGACAATTCACGACTCCAAGGGATGGGTCATAAAAGATGAAGCAGCTTTCACTTTGCTTGCTGGAGCATAAGCACCAGAAGCCTTGAGCCACCGAGCAATAAATTCAGCTCCCTTGCAGCTAGCATGCTGGCAGGGAGGGGGAGGGGGAGAGAGGGAGGAAGAGGAACACTCATTGGACAGGCTCCCCTGTTTTTATTTTGATTGATAGGAACAAAGCGCTTATTACAAGATCCCTCCACTCTGGCTCATCAGGAACACAAACTATTCTCAGCATTAGAAATTGTTTGGCCTACTATTTTTTGGTGGTTCTTTTGCACACCTCCCAGAGTTTCACCCTTTCACTCCACAGATCAATACTCAAGCAAAGATATAAAGCAGGGATGGGGAACATTTTTTCTGCCAAGGGCCATTTGGGTATTTATATCATTCACATGCCATACAAAATTATCAATTTAAAAAGTAGCCTGCTATATTTGGTCAAACATTTAATTAACTCACTCCTAATGCCTTTGCAGGGCCAGGCCAAATGATTTCTCGGGCCTTTTATGGCCCAGGCAGACATTCCCCACCCGGTATAAGAGAAAAGGTTCACCTGGGGAGACCTCCAAGACTCTGTGCTACTTCCTTCTCTCTGATACCAGCCCATCAGCTTCTCTGAATCTCTGTCTCTGTCTCCTCCATTTGTGAAACCACTAGTCTCTGTTTAGGTTCCCCTACCTGCTCTATGACCTGAACTCTGGCTCCAGGCAGTAAGCCGGGATCACTATAGGACTTACCTTATTTTATTTATTTATTTATTTTTTGTTAACCCTTACCAGGGAATATTTTTCCACTGATTTTTAGAGAGTGTGGAAAGGAGGGAAAGAGACAGAGAGAATCATCACATGCACCCTGACCAGGGCCAGGGGATCAAGCTGCAAGCAGCACATGCCCTTGACTAGAATCAAACCCAGGACCTTCAGTCCACAGGCTGACACTCTATCCATTGAGCCAAACCAGTTAGGGCAGGACTTACCTTAGTTGTTTCTCTCCTTTCAGGACCACAATTTTGTATTTAGATGTTCTCCAATATCTAAAAATAGTTGTTTTCAGTAGGAGGGCCATCTGCCAAAGCAAAAGTCCAAATGTAATTGTTAAAACCTACTTTTAAAAAATGAATTGTGTTATTTAATCTTAACCATACTCAAAACTAAAAAGAAAAATAAAGTCCTTCATCCTACAGTAATAATGGTAAAGGCTGTTGAAAATGTTCTCTATGGTAGCTATTATCTCTAACTTCCCACACTTTAACTGGTTATATTCTGGCTTCTACCTTCCACTTCACTGAAAGAGCTCTTATCACATCATCTATAACCACCTAATTGCTTTAAAGAATATATTTTAGTCTCTTTTTTACTTGATTTTATACAGTTATGAAATCCGATGGTAGCACTATCCACATGGAGCAACTGAGTACCCGAAAAGTGGTTAGTCCAAATTGAGAGGTATTAGAGGTATAAAATACACACCAGAGTTCAAAATAAACTTAGTACAAAAAAGGGCTATAACATACTTTATTAATAATTTTATATTAATTACATGATGAAATGATAATGTTTTAAATATATTGGGTTAAACAAAACATATTTATAAAATTAATTTTACCTATTTCTTTTTTACCTTTCTAATATTACTACTAAAAAATTACAATTACATATGTGACTCTCATTATACATCTAAAGGCCAATACTGTTCTGCAGCAAACTCTCCCTCTCATACTGCTAGAGCCCTGTTTTCAACTCTTTCCTTCCTTGGCAGGTGGGACTTTGCTCTGCCTTTGCTTTCTGGCTACCTCATTGCCTCCTCCTTCTGGAACTTCCTCTGAGATCTAAATCTATTTGCAAATTTTAGCATGCTGCAAAATTGTGTAATTGCTTGCCAACATCTCAGATTCTTTCTTTTTTAAAAAAAAAAAATATATATTTTTATTAATTTTAGGGAGGGGGAGGGGGAGAGAGATAGAAACATCAATGATGGGAATCATTGATTGGCTGTCTGTTGCATATCCCCTACTGGGTGGGGATCAAGCCTGCAACCCTGGCATGTGCCCTTAACTGGAATCAAACCCAGGACCCTTCAGTCAGCAGGCTGACACTCTATACACTGAGCCAAACCAGCTAGGGCTCAGATTCTTTCTTGAAGCTTATCTGTAAGGATTGATCTAGTACTAACATTTACCAAAAGGGATCGTCAGCTCAAATTCCTCTCATTGCCTGCCTCTTCTTTCCAACTGCATACTGAGCATCTTCACTTGGCTGTCTTAGACTTAACATATCCAAGGTTTAATTCCTTCTCTCCATTCACCATAACCCATTTCTCCTTTTGCCCTCCCAATTACCCAAGCCAGAACCCTAAAATCATTCTCTCTTTCTTCCTCACATCTATATCTAATCAGTTACTAAGCCTGCTTGCTCTCTATGCTTTCTTAACTCCCTTAGTTTGGGGTATTTCAATTTGGGGGCACTATTGAAATTTTGAACCAGATCATTCTTTTGTGAGGGGCTGTCTTCCACAACGTAGCGCGTTTAGGAACTCCCCTGTCCTCACCCCACTAAATACCAGTAGCACACCCTAGCTGAAAAAAATAAATGTTTCCAGACATTACCAAATGTCTAAGGAAGGGGTGGGGAAAGGAATCACCTCACCCCATAGAGACACCGAGTTGATGGAGGACATCATTATTAATCTCTGCATTAGGGCAAGAGCGTGCTGGCTCTCCTGCCCAGTACTGTACTTCTTCCCTAGTCTCCATACTCCTTGCAGTTTTCCACTTCAGTTCAGAATAAAGTTTAGTATCTTTAATATGACATAAAAAAGAGCATTACCTGTCTTCTACTTACCTTTCTCAGCTTCCCACTCCAGCTATACTGAATTCCTTGCAGTTTCCTTAGGGATGGATGAAAGGCATAAGGAGTGTTAGTCAGACAAAAAGTGTTAAATACACTGGCAGCTTATGAGATAAATGCAAAATTTATAGGATGTTTTATATAGAGAATACGAGTAAGCATGTACTTTGTGAAACATAGGCAGAATTCCATCAACCAGACATAGTGAGTAAACTGTAAGGCATGCCAAAGTTAAAATAAGTTGAAAATAGCATGCAACAGAGGGACATTTATAGTAAAAAAAAAAAAAGGGGGGGGAGGGGAACAAAGCTATGAATAATTATGCCATCTCTGAGTTGACAGCTATGTCACCACCAACTCATTCATCCAGAGGTGACACCTAGTATAATCTCACATGTGCTTAATCCCAAAAATAAATTAATTAGTGCAAATGTCTGTTCAGGCTACTTAGTGAGCCCCGGTTGTGGCCAGCCATGTTTCCCTGCACCTCTCCAACGGAGCAGGCATGTGGGCCTCCACTCCGTGACATGAACTCTAGTCCTCATACGCCTGCCCTGTCACCCATGGAAGAGGTTGATTGAACATACGAACATTGCTTAACTCCAGATTCAAGCGATGTCCTTCCACTTGTTTGCATCCTATCCTAAATGCGTGTGTGTGTGTTCCTACTCTTTTCCCTTGCTTTTCACGAGGTATTAAAATGGAATCCACAAACCATTTTATTCAAGCACCTTCCTTTGGTCTGTGAGTCTTTTTCTCCATTCCCTCTAGGATAGCTTGCCTGGTAGCAGTTTGCCTGAAAGCCACCATTGCATCAGGTTAGTTCTCAAGAGGACAGCTCAATTCAAGCCATCATCTCCTCTCCGAATGCCTCTGCGTTAGGAACCCTCATTTTGTCCGTGTTTCCATTATGGCAGTGAACACGCCACACCGGGGCTAACGCTTGCCTCCTCTGTTTCTCTCTCTGGCCCGTGTGCTCCCTGAAAGGAGGGGTAAGTTTTCCTCTTCTGTCTCATTTTCTCTTAGCAAAGTGCCAACCATAAAGCAACGACTAAAAAAGCTACTGCAGGTGACCTCCGGGAGAAAGGGCTGAATGGGTTACCTGTTGTTTTTGCCTCTCTTTCACTCCCCAATTCTAAGACTGGTGTAATAGGGTGAGTAGCAAAACCCTGCCAGCTTGCAGGGCAACAAGGAGGCAGTGCAAGAGCCGGGGGCTCCCTGCAGGGCACAACCCACATGAAGCGCGTCCAGCATCACCAGCAGGCTCGGGCCCCCGTGGACTGTAGTTCCTCACTTTTTTTTTTTTTGCCTTCACTTGGGTGGCTGCAAAAAACAGTACTGGGGGCTGGGAGGCTTGTCCCTCCTACTCCCACCTGAAAATGGTTGAAGGCTGAGTCCCTTTAGCCTAAGGCAGCGGTTCTCAACCTGTGGGTCGCGACCCCTTTGGGGGTCGACAGACCCTTTCACGGGGGTCACCTAAGACCATCCTGCATATCAGATATTTACATGACGATTCATAACAGTAGCAACATTACAGTGATGAAGCAGCAACGAAAATAATTTCATGGTTGGGTCACAACATGAGGGATTGTATTTAAAGGGCCAGAAGGTTGAGAACCCCAGAAGGGGTCTTGAGCTCTCAAAGAGGCTACATGAATGGAATCCGCTTTAAAATGAATGAGTACCTAAACTGTGGCAAACATGAGAGACACAAGTATTAGAGAGTGATTTCTCCCCTCAAAACATTCACAAGCATCTTCTCGGAGCCCATATTATACCCAAAGTAAGAGACAGCTATTTTTTTTTAATAGTTTTAAAAGAGATGCATTTTGGAATATTTTTAGCTTGAATAAAATCAATGAAACAAAACGTGAGACCTTAACTAAAGGGTCTGTTCAAGAAGTCCTTTTAACACATGCCCCTTCTTCTCCACGGCTTAGAAAGACTGGGGTGCAAACATGTGGCTTCACGATCAGGCGTGGCGGTTTGCGAACAGAATCCAAGCTAGCCAAACCTGCACCTGGGAAGCGACGGCGCCCGGGACCGAACAGTTTCCGAAAATAACAAAATCTCGTCAGCGCAAGAAGCAACTGTTGCCTCACCTTGAATCATTCGCCTACGGACGCCACCCCGTCCTTTCCGCCGCCGGGGGCGCCCGGCTCCTTCCGCTCTAGGCTTCCCCCGCGTCTCTCTCTATGGTCGCGCTGGGCCCCTCTAGCTCGCGCGCGCCGTCCTCTCGGTGGTAGCGCGAGGGCGCGCCGAGGAGCAGGCCGCGGAGGTTGCGGTGCGTGGTGACAAGCTCCCTGCGAACCCGGGCGGCGGAGCTCGCGCTCAGGTGGAAAGGGCCGCAGCGGGAGGTCCTGGGAGGGACCAAGCGGGGGGCGTGGGCGTGGGGACGGGTCCCTGGAAAGGAGGGAGACTCGGGCGGGTCGCGGAGGCCGGAGAGGAGGCCCGGAAGCGGGAGGGGACTCTTCTGCAGCCTCCCGATCCCCCGACCCCCCGACCCCCGACCCCAGTTCATCGGCGCCCCTTGGTGCCCAGGCCCAGCGCAGTGTCCGCAGCATCTGTCGCGTCTGCGGGTTGTCGTCTCTCTTCCGGCGCCCGGGAGCCCTCAAAGCCATGGGTTCGGTGGATGAGGATTAAAATATGGTGGCCTTCTACCCTGGACCCAGGGCCTGTCTCCTATCTTGCTTTTATTCTTTGTAGTCAGAGTCCTCCCGGCCCTAGATGTGCGGTCGAGGCCGGAGGCGGAGTAGTAGTCGTTGTGTTATAGTGAACATAGTAGGTCTGCCTGGGACGTATCTGGTGGCTTGAAACGTTTGGATAGAGCCGTGAACGAGGGGGCGGGGAGGGGGGCGTTAGGCCTCGGACCTCCCCGGGCCCAGGATCGGCGTGGGAAGGGTTGCCGCATCCTGGGGACTTAGTCACATTGATTTGGGGAGATTTAGGCCTCGTGGGGTGAGATGGACATGTATTCGTTTAAAAGACGTTGTGAAGAGTCTACTAAGTGTCCGTGTGGTCTAGAGAAGTCAAGGGTTCAAGGGACCCAGGTGATCTCTTGGTATGTAATGGGGGATGGGGGATGGGGGGGGCTTGACACGTAACAAGCCTGCGATGAGTGCTACGAAAAGGGAAGTCTCCGGGGTTCTCGCTCCTCCACCCGGATGTAAAGAAAGTGATGCCATGGGGCTCCTGTCTTCCAACAGCTGAGGACGCACCGTGACGTGACGCAGTGACGGTCAGCTCCCAGGGGAAGTGCAGCCGGGGGAGGAGGACCCGTAACGGAGGCATCGGGGTGAGGCTCCGCCCTGGCTCTGTCTGGAAGGATAAGATGGCCCAGGAGCCCTCAGAGCCGTGGGTTAGGTGGATGAGGATTAGACTGTGGTGGCCTTGAACCCCGCACCCGGGTAACCGAGGCAGAGAGAACCATCTAGAGGCGCACAGCGGAGAAGAACCCGGCAGGTAGTGTGGTTTGGACGGCAGGGTTGTCGTGGCATTTAGAACAAATGACGGCATTCTGAAGAGCCCAGACTTTATTTCCTACCAAATGGTCAACAGCAACAACAAAAAAGTGTTCTCCACAGAAGACAGCTCCGTTTCACAGTCGCTTACTCGTCTTCCGTAGCGGGAACCTGCGGTGGTTTGACAGCCTCGGTCACATCCAGAATGAGCGGAGTGAGGAGAGCTTTGCTCGTGGCTCTCGGGCTGGAAACTGCGTCTCAGGTGTTGCAGTCCCTCCTCACTTGGTTCTCTGTGGCCTGTGAGGGCCCGAGGCGGAGTGACACATGGCAAAGGGATTCCAAAAGTGATCTGCAAGTGCACTCACACTGGACAGGGCATTAGAAGGTCGGAGGGAACTGCTTTGGTCGAGCCTCATTAACAGATTCTTCACGCAAAGTAAAATTCGGTTTGGACGTGTGTTTGGATGTTTAATTCGTTCAGGAAATACATGTCTCAATATATCAGCCATTGTGTTAGCTTGGAAACTAGAGCTCTTAAACTTCAGTTTCTTCTTCTGTAAATGAGGATGATAGTAGCTCAGAGTTGTAAGGATTGATGAGATGATGTTCGTGCTATCGATGTGCCTGGCTCTTACTAGGAATCTTTTAAACTAGAGGCTCCATGAGGGAAGATTCCAGCAAGGATAGGCCTTCGTTTCCCTGGCGGAAGCCGGCATTGTTGCCATGGCGATGACGCAAGAGGCCCTGCCAGCTTCATCTTTGTCACATCCATTTGCATATTCCCTCGTTGGCTGTGGGTGCCACCCTCTTTTGTCACGGAGTGATGGTTAATTTGCATATTCCATCTTCATTAGATAGGACAGTACAATGGACTATGTATTTGTTTTAAATTCTCTTTACCTTTCTTATGGCTCTAGGCCTTTACTTGAGAATTGAGTTTATCTCATCTTGGCTCTTTAGTCCTTGTGTTAGTGACTATGTAACGTACATAGTTAATGTTTTAATGTAATTGGCACAAAAAGTTGACAGTTACAAGAGGCATGACTTTTTTGTGTGTGCTCATAACTAAAGCTGCTGATTTGCGTAGTAGGGGTAGATGAAAATATGTTATTGTCATTAAATAAGAGATGGCTTAGAAAATGCTTGACAAATTATAAGAACTTATACTTCACCCCTACCCGGAAAGGACATTTTTCATGAAGGGACGGACTCTTGACTTAACTTAAAAACTCAGAAAATGTTTTATTTGGTTAACACTACTTTTCCCACTAATTAGGAGACTCATCAAGTGAAAAGCTGTATTAATGGGAAATCAACATTGTGGAACATAGTAGTACTACACTTTCCCTAAAAATATTGGGAAGAAAATAATTAGTTTCTTTTTTAATCTGTACTTCCCTCTGCTATTGTTTTTAGACAGTTTCATTTTAAAGTAAGCAGCTCCTATAATTGTTCATAGGAAGTTCAGATTCCTTTTAATAACAGGTAAGAGGTGGAACCTAATTTGAAGTTGGCACCAAAGATCTCTACTTACTAGAAAATGCCAAAAAATAAATCAATAAAAAGTGCATAGTAAATGAGGTTGCTAGAATTAGTAAATAAAAATATGGGATTCCCAGTTAAATTTGAATTTCAGACAAATAACTGTTTTTTAGCAATATTTGGAACATAATTAATGTGAAAAATATTTGTGCATTATCTAAAATTTAACTTTAACTGAGCATTCTGTATTTTATCTGGCAATTTCAACAGCAAATAATTCTAACCCCACAGTGACACCTAAGGGATGGATGCTTAGAAAACAGTATAATTGTGCAGACAGTTTAATTCCTTCAAGTGTTCCTCCCAAAATTACATACAGTACTCAAAGTGTGCCAAAAACAGAAGACTTTGTGATATTGGGACAGAGAAGAATTTATCAGACAAAAATGCACATATCAAACAAAATATATCACAAAGTCTTTTGTTTTTTTGTAAATATATTTTCATGCTTAATTCTTTAATCCAACTGGAATTTATTTTTGTTTGTGAGAGAGAAATCTTATTCTGGCTTTTTCCACATGATTAGGCAGTTTTCCAAGCATTTTTCACTAAATCCTTCTCCTATTAATGTGTAATGCCCACTGATTTATAATACCATATGTTATACCTCTTCCTGCTTTCTTGGATCCATTTGTCTATATTATGCTAACACCAGTTTTCATTATAATAGTTTCATAGCAAATGTCTTACTCTGTTTTTCTTCAAGATTCTCTTGGCTTACTTGGAATTTTACCCTTCCATGTAAACTATTTTACTAAATTCCAAGAGGAAGTAGGCAAAACACCTGATGGGATTTTGATTAGAATAGTTTTGAATTTGTAAATTCCTGGAGAATTGACATATTTACCATAGGCTTTCCAAGGCATATTTCTTCAGCATTTATTGAAAGTATCTTTTTTGTCTTTCTGTTTGATAATTTTTGCCATTAAAGCCTACATGTCTTTTTTAAGATTCATATGTTTTGTAAGGTATCTTAGAGTGTTTTTGGTTTCCTAAATTATCTTGCTACTTCAATAGTTTGCTAAAACCTCTTATATTTTCCATGTAGATACTTAAATAATCTTTGAGTAATATTTCTTGTTTCTTTTCAATTCTGATACCTTTTAATATGGTGTTAAATGGAAGCTGTGACAGCAGGTATTATGTAGTTCTGACTATAAAGGGAATGATGCTTCTGATGTTTCATGATTAAATATAATAATGTTTCTTGTATACTTTTTCTTAAATACTTTTCTTTTTTTGCTAAGGGTTATCTTTCTTTTAAACAAGTATTGAGTTTTATCAAATCCCTTTTCAGTTTCCCAGATAAAAAATTTATAGCACGCCCTGACTAGTTTGGCTCAGTGGATGAGAGCATCGACCTGTGAACTCAAGGGACCCAGGTTCGATTCTGGTCAAGGGCATGTACCTTGGTTGTGGGCACATCCCCAGTAGGGGGTGTGCAGGAGGCAGCTGATCGATGTTTATAGCTCTCTAGCTCTCTCCCTCTCTGTGAAAAATCAATAAAATATATTTTTAAAAAAATTTACAGCACAAATCTGACTCTCTAATATTTTCTTTAGGGTGACCAGCATATCACTTATTGGAGAGAGTTCAGTTGCTTGACAGAATTAAACAGGAATTTGCTAGAGTCAAGAATGATGGATCCATGTTCAGTTGGAGTTCAGCTTCGTACCACAAATGAGTGCCATAAAACCTTCTATACTCGTCATACAGGTTTCAAGACTTTGCAAGAATTGTCATCAAATGATATGCTTTTACTTCAACTTAGAACTGGAATGACACTTTCTGGGAACAATACAATTTGCTTTCACCATGCAAAAATTTACATTGACAGATTTGAGGATTTGCAGAAGTCATGTTGTGACCCCTTTAATATACATAAAAAACTAGCCAAAAAAAACTTACATGTAATTGACTTAGATGATGCCACTTTTCTGAGTGCAAAATTTGGCAGACAGCTTGTACCTGGTTGGAAGCTTTGTCCAAAATGCACACAGATAATCAATGGAAGTGTGGATGTTGATTCTGAAGACCGGCAGAAAAGAAAACCTGATTCAGATGTATGTATAGTGGTTATTTTTTCTGCTATTTATTTCTACACCATGGGGTTATGTTTAACTATAAGGAAATCATATTTACATCAGTATTTACTAGAGGCCCAGTGCACGAATTCATGCACCAGCGGGGCCCCTCGGCCTGGCTGGTGGGATCGGGCTGAAGCCAGCTCTCTGACATCCCCCAACGGGTCCTGGACTGTGAGAGGGCACAGGCCAGGCCGAGGGACCCCCCCAGTGCACTACTGGGGCCAGGGTGGGATGTGGGAGGTTGGCCAGCTGGGGAGGGACCGTGGGAGGGCTCCAGGGCATGTCCGGCCTACCTCGCTCAGTCCTGATCTGCCAGAACCCAGAAGCAAGCTAACCTACCTGTTGGAGTGCCTGTCCCCTGTTGGTCAGTGCACATCATAGCAAGCGATTGAGTGGCCTTAGCATATCATTAGCATATTACTCTGTGGTTGAACGGATGACCAGACCCTTAGCATACTGGGTTTTTATTGTATAGGGTTATGCTAATTAGCATGTAGTGAATGCAAAGTTGGGGAAGTGAAAGTAGATGGTGTTCTAAATATATACCTAGATCAGCAATTTTCTACCTTTTTCATCTCATAGCACATAAAGTAATTTTTGAAGTTCTGTGGCACACCAAAAAATATATATATTTTGCCAGTGGACAAAATATACAGGTATAATTTTTATTTCATTTACACTGGACAGCTGTTGTTGTGTTGGCTGTTGTCATTTCTTTATTTGACAATCTAAGGGAAAAGAGGTCAGTTCCCCTGACTAAATAGTCCAGTATTGCATGTTTTAAAAATTCTTGCAGTACACCAGTGTGCGTGGGCACACCAGTTGAAAATCTCTGACCTAGATTGAATGATAAAGAAAGTAAGTTTGGGAAAGGAATAACATAATATGCCCAAGACTCTCTTTAACCATATCAAAACAACTTAAGATATCATAAAGCTCTCTTTGTTTTAGAACATGGACAAATATGTCAAAGGAGCACTGCTTAAAATTTCTATTTGTAACTAATTTATAATCCTTGCAGCTGGGAAGAATTGTAATTGTTCATTATATTAATAAGTCAAATTAAGAAGTAACTAAAATTTAAATTATGTGTAGTGCTTTCCTTTGGTGCTCTCCCCAGAGGCATATCTCTAGGACTCAGCGGTATCTTGCAGTTCATACTAGGTACTTGCTACTGTCACTTCTGATGTCTTCTCCACATAAGTTATTCATTGCTCTTGAGGAATTTATCACATTAAGCTGTTTCCCCCAAGTAACAAACTTAAACTCTTCACCATCAAAATTTGTAATGCATTTTAGGACTTATTCTCTGCTTTTGAAAACATAATAATAAAAGAAACTTTTCTTAAGGACTCAGGATCATTAGTAAGACCCTCAGGTTTTAAAGCAGTTTTTTTGACTTCTCTCCCATGTTGGCAACAGCTATTTCAGTTTTCACCATGTCTGTCCCCTTCCTTTCCTATATGCCAGAAGTTAAAATTAGGTAATGCAAATATTACATATAAATTACCAATAAATTTTTAACATGGTCCAGGGCTGTAAATTGTGTTGCACTTGGGTTCTAAAACCTTTTTTTTTTCTTTTTTTTTCTTTTTTTCCTTTTTTGTGAGTTCCAGACTGTCTTCCAGGTTAAGGAATAATCTGGATTAACAGTAAGTGAAATAGTAATGAAATATAATCTGATGTCAAATTGTTAATTTGTTTATCTTTATTTAGGGAAGAACTGCTAAAGCTTTGAAGTCATTACAGTTTGCAAATCCAGGAAAGCAAACTGAATTTCCTCCTGAAACTGGTAAAAGAGAAAAAAGAAGGCTTACAAAAAGTGTAACCTCTGGTTCAGACAGGTAGGCTATGTGTTACTTCTGTCATATGTTAACTTTCTGACTCATATCTGTGTTGTCCCCCTATCTTTTTCTTAAGTTTTGAATTTTCTGGGTTAGTATTTTAAATTGGATAATCTGGAATTGGTAAGAACATCTGAAGGCCTCATAAATAATTGACATCTTTTTCAACTCAAAAAATTTGTTTCTAAGAAAGTATCAATGAAGTGAACAAGATAATATTTTTACATACGAATTAAAATAATTTAAACAAATTCTTAGAATTAAAGTAATTGAATTTTTGAAAGGTATTGATATTATATAATTAGTATATCTGCTGTATGGGTGGCAGAAGGAAAGTAAATTTTATGAGAAACTTTATAGGTATGAAATGGAAAAGTTATGGTACAGTCACCAAGGAGAATGAGGAAACTTAAGTTGTTTAGAATGTGACTTTTTAAATTGAGCATTTCTAAAATATAAATTGATAAAGAAGTAATGGTATAATCATTCAGAATTTTCTACAGATTGCATTCTGTCTGTTAAGGTTTTCTGTTGAGTCATATAAGTTTTTAGGTCAGATTTGCTGGAATCCATCAAAGAACTTGAAACATTAATTGCAATATAAAAACCAGTAGGTAGTACCCTGTAATAAAAATAAAATGATATTCACAAAGCAGTAAAGAGATTGGTAGCCAACAAAAAGTACCTCTATTAACTACCTGTTTTCCTTTTCTTAAAGGTAAGGGAAGTTTTAACAGAAATATACCTATTTTTGGACAAAGTTCTTGTCCATTCTTTTGTGAGTTGATTTTTCAATGGACTTTGAGAGGAATCTTAGGTTTATTGTATTTGTGTCAATACTTCAGAGTAGGGTCTGTTCTGATGAGGAATTCATACTACTGCTAGCTGTAGAGTAGCCTTGAGTCTGGTTAGTTATGTACCAGTTTGGTAGTTATGTACCAGTTTGGTAATTCAGAATATTTTATCTCCTTAAATTTTTTCATTACCTTATTTTCAATTAAGTATTCAAAAAGTAATATATTTGTGAGGTGTAATTCTCCTGTGTTTATTTTACAGACAAGTGATACCAGCGAAGAGTAAGGTCTATGATAGCCAGGGTCTCCTGATTTTCAGCGGAATGGACCTCTGCGACTGCCTTGATGAAGATTGCTTAGGGTGTTTCTATGCTTGTCCTGCCTGTGGTTCCACCAAGTGTGGAGCTGAATGCCGCTGTGACCGAAAGTGGCTCTATGAGCAAATCGAAATCGAAGGGGGAGAAATAATTCATAATAAACATGCTGGATAATTTGTAGCATTTCAGTATGGGATCTTTAAAGTGCTTTCTCTATTTCTAAAATTCTGTCATTCTCAAATACATTTTAAAGTTGATTGCCAAATGACAGTTAAAAACTACCTTGACATGCACTCAACCAACGCTAATATTGTAAGTTTATTTCAGCAGCCACTTAGAGCCTGTCCGAGCCAGTAGAAACAAGTAAGTCATAAGCAGCCCTCAACCTGCACAATTCACAAAGCCACAAGTTCCCATAACAGTGATTAGGTGAATAACACCAGTTCCTAACAGTACAGCTCAAATTTCAGTTACCAGGATATATGAACCGTGAGTAAAGTACAGGAAGTAGTCACTGTGAATAACATGTATTTTATGATCAGTGGCCAATCACATTACTTCTCAGATTCTGCTGAGATTAGTCACTGCACATCTGTTAATCAGTTCACTTTCAGACAGCAAAGCATACAGGAATATTTCCTTGCCCCACATGTGCCATTTTATAAAAGTAGGTAATGGAAAGAATGGGCAAATAAATGAAAAGTGATAATGCCAGACAGAATTGAGATTCGAGGTGAACATTAATGTAATTGTAGAAGAAGTCACTGATGATGGGAATGTTGACAGAGCTGTTTTTCAACCTAGAGCCTCCAGATATGCAGCCAGAGAAATTTAGTGGCAAACTTCCCAACATAAATGAGGAAAGGTCTTGTCTCTGAGGAAGTGATGGTAGAAACTTCACATTAAAGGAAATTGCAGAAATATTTTACGACATTCAAAGTACAAATGCTGAAATAATGGAAACTAATCCAAACTTCAAGGAGAGTGACGATTTCTCCAATATAAGTTATTGGACAAAAAAAAAAAAAGCAAGCACTGTTTAAACGACTAGATTAATTTTTTACAATGAAAGAAAATGAATTCTCATCTAATGTTTTAAATTACAGTACTAAGTTTATAATTTTTCCATTTACATTTTAACTGAACAGAACAAGTATTTTCCCCATTGATTATTAACAAAGATTGTTTGGCCATTTTTATGATCCCATACTGTCATGCAAGGCAAGAACTGCTTGTAACTGAGAAAAGTGCCTACTTTAGGAAAAATTAATTTTGATGCAGTGGTTGAGTGCTAAACTGTTTTGGGAATAATCCACATATCTGTACTAAAATATGCCATTTCTTCTCCCCACTTAAACTCTTCAAATAAATGTTTTAGTACTGTAAACTTTTCATTGTTTAGAAGATGCATTCTTGGTGAAAATGTGTTTTGTCGCAAAAATCTTATTTCTGTCTTTAAAGCAAAAATATACATAAGTATATAAACAGATGTTGATTGCAATTAGAGGACTACAAAAAGACTCCTTAAGGGAATAATAAGAACAAATAGAGAAACACTGGTTGAGACTATAAATTATTTGGAAATTGAAACTTGATGTTGGGATTTATATGGGGGTTGTTTGGAGGATGGGGGTGGGTGATAACATCTCTCTGCTCTTTATTTTTTAAAAACATAAAAAACTATGTTTTAAAATACCTGTTCTAAATTTTTCATCATCTAGGATACTGCCACTAATCTAGATTTTTGTTTTGTCCTCCCTAAATACAGTACTTATAGTTGAGTCAGATGAGCTGTAAACAACTTGAGATATTTTTTAGCTGTTGAAACTATAAATTTGTACAACCAGTTTTATTGACCAATAGAGGTTTATATTTATTTTTGTACACTCTTAGTATCTCTTTACTTTGTTGGAATGCCATTTTCAAACATGAAATTAACAGTCATTTTTAAGATATAATTGTTCACTGACCTAATTATCAAAGTACAGTTAATGCCTCTATTTAAACGTTTCAACAACACTGGCAAAAAATGCTTAAATGGCTAAATTTTTTTTTAATTAAGGGAATATCTAACCTAATAAAAGAGTAATATGCAAATTGGTGTCACTCCACTACACCTAAGCCTTGCCCGCCAGCCAATCAGAGCGATGATATGCAAATTAACGCAGCCATGGAGCTGGAACAAGCAGGAGGCTTGCCCCGGTGATGGAGGAAGCTAAGGTTCTCACCTGCCTTGGCCAGCTATGGCCTCCACTCAAGGCAACAAAGTTTCAATTATAGAAGATAAACCCCAGATACCTGCTTCCAGCTGGCTTGGGGTCATGGAAGCACTGGGAGCCTGGGTTGTCAGGGGCAACCCAACATGGGCTCCGGTTAAAGCAACAAAGTTTTAATTATAGAAGATAAATAAATCACAGATACCTGCTTCCCGCCAGCCTCGCTGCAAACAGCCATCAGCTACTCATCCCGGCTGGCCAGGGACCCCCTCCCTGAAGGGGCTGTGGCCAGCCTGCAAACAGCCCTCAGCCCCTCACCTAGGCTGGCCAGGCATCTCGGGGCGGGGGGGGGGGGGAGGGCAGGGGACACCCACCTTGAAGGGGCTGTGGCCAGCCTGCAAACACCCATTAGCCACTCACCCAGGCTGGCCAGGACCCCAGTGGGAATCCCACCCTCATCCGTGACACCCTTCAGGGCAAACCAGCTGGCTCCCACCCATGTACCAGGCCTCTATCCTACATAATAAAAGAGTAATATGCAAATTGACCCTAACAGCAGAACCACTGGGAATGAGTAGTCACTATGACACACACTGACCACCAGGGGGCAGATGGTCAATGCAGGAGCTGCCCCCGGTGGTCAGTGCACTCCCAGAGGGGGAGCTCTGCTTAGCCACAAGCCAGGCTGACAGCTGCCAGTACAGCGGTGGCGGTGGGAGCCTCTCCTGCCTCCTCAGCAGCACTAAGGATGTCCAACTGCAGCTTAGGCCTGCTCCCCACTGGCAAGTGGACATCTAAGGGCTCTGGGCTGCCAGAGGGATGTCTGATTGCCAGCTTAGGCCCGATCCCCTGGGAAGTAGACCTAAGCCAGCAGGTGGACATCTCCTGAGGGGTCCCAGATTGCAAGAGGGCACAGACCGGGCTTAGGGACCCCTCTCCCCCAAGTGCACAAATTTTTGTGCACCGGGCCTCTAGTGTTCTTATAAAGGACTTAAAAATAGACTTCAATTTTGTCTGAACTTCCAGGATCATTAGACCTTAATTGCATTTCTGCCATAATTTCTTAGAGACTGTTTAAAACAGGAATATGTTTTCAACAGAATACATGACTTTAAAAAATTCAAATATTTTAAATTCAGCATTACTTAGTAGACCACTTTTGTGTTATTTCCAAAGATGGTAAGTTTTTCAAGGGAAAATTTTTTGGAGAACAGTGATCAACTGTGCTAATATTTGTTTATTGTGCCTATTTAGGAGACCAAGTTTTTAATGAGCATGCAAAAGGTTTGTAGGGAATGATATATCTGATTTTTATCACAAGTCCACTTACTGTTTTTTAATTTCAGAAATACAGAAAACAATAAAATTGTCTAGACATTTTGCAGATGATTCAAGGTGGCTAAATTGTTTTAGAATGCTATTACTCTTTTTTTTTATTTCATTGCTTAAAGTATTACAACAAGTGATAGATAAGTATTACAACAGATGATAGATAGATCTCCATTTTTTCCCCTTGCCCTTCCCCCCCCCTCCCTTACCCCCAGTTTCCCGTGTCCACTGATTATGCTTCTATGGATGCATGCAAGTCCTTCAGTTGATCTCCCAACTCCCCCCCAACCATCCCCAGCCTTCCAGCTGTAGGATGATAGTCTGTTCAAGGCTGCTCTGTCTCTATATTTGTTTATGTTTATCATTTTGTAATGGTCTCAGCATGGATGGAAATGGAGAGCATTATGCTAAGTGAAATAAGCCAATCAATGAAAGAAAAATACCACATGACCTCACTTATTTATGGATAATAGAATGCTATTACTCTTTTAAAAAGCAAAAATAAAAGTTCAGTAAACATTTAACTTCTGCTGTATGAGGCTCCTGGTGGAGAAGTTAATATAAGACCATAAACATTGATCTTACATAATATTTTGGCCACAAATGTTAAAAGTAAAATGTGTGTATACTTTATGTTTGAAAAAAATAAAAGGCATCCCATGTGATTTCTATGTGTCTTTTACAACTATAAGGAAATAGCTTTGGAATATTTTATGTATGATTCTTCTGTTTTTAAAATATTACATCTAGTTCAATGTAACAGGCTAGTATAAAACTGCCTGGCGTAGATTCAACTAAGTAATTTTTAGCAGATGTATTTCAAAGCAGACATATATGTATACATATATAGGTAGTGATTTATTAATACAGAGAATATAATTTTAGTAAGTTCTAGCATGGTTCTTAACTTTTTGGAGATCAGAGACCCCTGTGAAAAGTTGATGAAAGCCATGAACTCTCTCCCCAGAAAAATATTATTCCTTGGGTTACGTTGGAGATCCGTTCCTACGTAACGTGATTTTCGCCCTAAGTCGAACCCACCTTCATAAACACCTACTTCACTCAACATGGAGCACATACACAGCAGTAATGAAGTGAAACAGTAAAAAAAATTTAAAAGAAAGATTACAATTCCTAATCTTTACTTGTGCTTAAATAAAAAACAAAACACATACGTTGAAATGATAGAATTTTTTTTTATATAAATACTGTAAATGGGAGATGGTGACGTCACCACGAAACAACATATGTTGAGTCCAATGTAACCTACACAACCTGAGGTCTGTTTGTATTCACAAATGTTCCATGTTCAGAATCCCTGAATATGGATTGGACTTCCTGAGTAATATGAAATATTTTCTAAACCAGTTAGTTTTTTTAAAACCAAAGGTGGATGTCTGAAGTGTACTTTGGTTTGTTGAAGGTGGCTTTTTTTTTTTTTTAGTTTGTTCTTTTATTTAATTTTTATTGATTAAGGTATTACATATGTGTCCTTATCCCCACATTACCCCCCACCGCCCTCACTCATGCCCTCACCCCTTGGTGTCTGTGTCCATTGGTTAGGCCTATATGCATGCATACAAGTCCTTTGGTTGATCTCTTCCTTACCCCCACCCTCCCCTACCTTCTCTCTGAGGTTTAACAGTCTGATTGATGCTTCTCTGTCTCTGGATCTGTTTTTTGTTCATCAGTTAACAAAACCGGAGCAGTTCACTTCTTTGAAAGAGCTGTTGCAAAAACTCAGCTGCCCCTGTGGCCGTTCATTCTCACCCCTGCCACCCCTCTCCCCCTCCCCCTCACAAGGAAATTTATAAATCAAGTAACAATGTAGAAAACAGGTGTCTTCAATGGACTAGGCTCTGTTAAGTAGAGATTTTCCATTTCACTGTGGGTTACCCTACTACAAAGAGTTTAGCATCCTCCTTGCAAACGCATGTGGCACTGTCTTGGTTTTTGCTGACATCTGCTGGTATCTTCACGAAAATAAACCACAGCTACTATTGGCCACTTACTCTCATCTCTTCTAGGTCAAACTTTAAACACTGGTAATTACATTGAAATGGGAAATTAAAACAAAAATCCTAAAAGTAGAAAAACTTCTTTAGCCTTCTTAGGACTTGCCCAGCAGTTGTCCACCATGGTAGGTTTTACTTTTAAGAATATGAGTGAAGATGCAAAAGTATGCATAGGCACTATTTGGGTTTCTTTTATTTTTATAAAGTGGCAAAACTTAGAAAAATGATGCTTTTATCTATGTATCTTTTTTTAAATTGTCAAACACTTCATTGAACACTTTCTTAATTTTAAAGGTGTAATAGACTTCCTTAGAATGTGTATCCTAACTTGTAAATTTTTTGTGATGGTAAAGTTCTGAGGTTTGACTCATTTTACCAAGATAATATAACTTCTAGAAGATGGAGGAAATTGACCAGATAAAGCAATTGGGTTAATAATGGTATATCTTTAAATGCAATTTGAAAATATTTAACTACAGCCTATGAAGTGACATAATTAAAATACATTTTTTTTCCCCGTGATTGAAAGGATGAGGGAATACTTCCTTCGTGAGACACTTAATGATTAGAAACTTCAATTTTTCCACTTCATCTCACTACAAGCAAACAACTGTTTCATTCAGGAGTTGCCAGAGTTTTATTCAAGAGTTTCTAGGCTATGGGCTTACTAAAAATAAAGTGTGTGCAAGCATTGATAAAACTGCCAAAACCTTCTGGAACTCCCAACTTCAACAGCTAACATCTGCAAACACAAAAGAAGTTGTAGGCTCATGATCTTCATGGGAAGCATGCTGGATACTACATTTTTTACCCAATTCTTTTCAGAGGCACATTTTACTTTAATGAAATAAAATAAAAACCAGACATTAGCTCAGGGTTCAGGATCTTAGTCCTTTCAATAGAAAGAAAAAATCTAAAATCAAGTTTGAAAACCTTAAATCAGACTTTATTTGGAGATTGCTTAAAATAATTCAAAATGTAAATAGGGGCTCTGTAAATACCTCTTGTTATCAACAATCAGAACAATGAGATAAATCCAAATTAAATTGGTTTTAATTGTTTTAAATGTTAGTAGCTAAAATTTATTATTTGGACTTCAAGGTAGTATTTACTCATAGTCTTTGATGGCCTAAGATAAAATAATGGTAATACTGGCACCATGTAAAAGGTTTTTATGAAATTCTGGCTAAAGTATAAACTTAATTTTGGCATTGAGATAGGTAAAGTGAGTCCTAGTGGGTTTGGCTCAGTGGGTAGAGCATCAGCCCACAGACTGAAGAGTCCTGGGTATTCCAGTCAAGGGTATGTACCTCAGTTTCAGGCTGGATCCCTGGCCCCAGTCAGGGCAAATGCAGGAGGCAATTAATTGATGTCTCTCTCTCACATCGATGTTTCTCTCTCTGTCTCTCCCCATCTCTTCCACCCGCTCTAAAAATCAATGGAAAAATATCCTCAGATGAGGATTTTTTTTTTTTTAAAGTGATTCAGGATGTTCAGTGAACTGTGGCATCATTAAGGTTTTTATCTCAGACTGCCCCAAAGGTTAGTTGGCCTTTTGGTTTGGATTGCACTTTTACTGTTTTTCTGTTTAGCATAATATAGTGAGATCACATCGCTTAAGAAACGAGAGCTTAGACTGCCAGACTGAAATGACCTGGAGAGAATTGTCCACTTGAGCTTTTTTATTTCTTTTTGGTAAATGAGGTTTTTAAAAATGCCAACAACTTCCAGTCACTCAAGGCTTAGTGCACGAGATTATGCAAAGAGAGTTTCTGCATAAAAATGTAGGCCCTACTATTCAGGGCATGAAAATTAGATTTCTTTTTCCAAAATAATTTGGCTCATGGCATTCGCAAATTAGGCCACAAGAGGATGTTCCTATAGGAAATGTTGCAATGAAAAACGTTTCCAAAAATTTTCAGCAAAAGTTGGCAACTCATTCCAAAAGGTATCGTTGAACAAATGCATATATTCTCTTTGATGTATTTGTATCAAAGAACTACACATAGATTTAAGCATCAGAGAGCAGATGAAGATCCCTAAGAAAGCAAGCCTCACACTGTGACACCCACAACCCACATTAGAAGGCTCCTCTTTGAAAAGAAACAGCCCTAGGAGGTACTTTCCACTCCAAATTTCGTTTTCCCCTGCTCCCAACTGATTGAGTTGGTGGTGCGAGACCTAATCTTTATCTTGGCCACAAGCTTATACGTTGGACAAATGTTAAGGAAACACTGCCCAAATGAGAAGGTGATGAACTGCGCCAATCAGATTTGGGAATTTATTTACTTAAATTTTAAAAAATTTATCTTTATTGTTGAAAGTATTTCCCATTGACCCCCTCCACCCAGCACCCACCTTACCCCAGGCCTTCACCAGACTATTTATTGTCTGTGTCCATAAATTATGCATATATGCATATAAATTCTATGTTAGCTCTTCTGTGATTTCATCTCTCCTTATACAAACTGAATTCTTACCCCCTTACCTTCTGGGGGTTCGGGGGAGTCGGGGGGAAATTTTTTTTAGATGTGGTTAGCATTTGTATCAGCAGACTCTGAACTAAGCAGATTACCCTCCAGAACGTGACGGGGCCTCATCCAATCAGTTGAAGGCCTTAAAAAATACTGCTGTGCCTCAAGGAAGAAAGAATCCCACCTTCAGATTGCCTTTAGACTCAAGCTGTACCATCTACTCTTCCCTTGGTGCCCAGACTGCAGATTTTTGGCTTCCCAATCCCCACAGTTTTGTGAGCTAAATCTTTACAATAAATCTTTCTCTCTGTATATACATCTTCTTGCTTTCATTTCTCTGGAGAACCCTGGCTAGTACAATAACCTAATTAGTCTCCATTCCAAATTGGTTCTCAGAAAGTCCTGGCTCTAAATCAGAGTATAAACCCTTAACTAGGTTTTTTCCTCTATATCTAGCCTTAGGTGGGTCAATGACTGTAATACTAATGTAAAAAAACCATTAAAATCTGTAAAGAATTTTTGTGAGTTTATTTGAGCCAAACTGTCAACATATGTCAGGAAGCATATGTTAGTAGCTAAAATTTATTATTTGGACTTCAAGGTAGTATTTACTCATAGTCTTTACTCATTATCTCAATGTATTGAGATAATGCTCCGGAGAAAGGGGAGTTCATATCTTCCTACATAATAAGGACGGAATATACAAATTGACCATCACTCTGCCACAAAGATGGCTGCACACGTAGCAGAGGCCAAGTTACCATTACCAGAGGCCAAGCCTTAATGAGCAATCAGCAGGGACCTGAGGCTGTGCCCTGCCCGCACCCCTATGGGGCTTGATAGGGAACCTCAGGCCACACCTCCACCCCGGTGCTGGGCCAGGGGACCTCAAGCCATGTCCCCAACCCAGCAGGGCTTGATGGGGGACCTCAGGTTGTGTCCTCCACTCTGGCACCAGGCCGGGAGACCTCAGGCCATGCCTCCTGCCCAGCAGGGCTTGACAGGGGACCTCAAGGTGTGTCCCCCCCCCACCTGCCCCAGTGCTGGGCTGGGGAACCATAGGCTGCTCCTTTTGCCCTGGGCCTGGGGCCCTTAGGCCGCACCCCCCTCCCGGAGGGGTTTAACAGGGGACCTGAGGCTGTGCCCCCCTCCCGGTGCCAGCTGGGGGACCTGAGACTATGCTCCCCTGCCAGGTGGGGCTTGTCAGGGGAACCTCAAGGCGTACCCCCCACCCTGGTGGGGCTTAACAGGGGACCTCAGGCCAAGTCCCCCCCGCCCCCCGGTCGGACTTGACAGGGGACCTCAAGGTGCACCCCCTGCCTCAGCCTAGGCTGGGGGACTTCAGGCTGCACCTCCTGCCCTGGTGCTGGACCAGCGGACCTGAGGCTGTGCCCCCCATTTGGCAGGGCTTGACAAGGGTGGGACAGGCCGGGTCTGGATCTAGCCCAATTTGGGGAGGGCCAGCTGGGTCTGGGTCTTGCATGATTTTGAGGCACATGTGGGTAGGTGGGGACTTGACTCTGGGTCCCATGGTATGCCCCAGACTCCGAAGGAGGAAAATTTTCATGTACATTTTACTAATTTTCTTTAATCTCTGATACTTCCATTATAGAGAAAGGGCAATATTAAAATATTTCCTCTTGCCCTGGTCGGTTTTGCTCAGTAGATAGAGCGTCAGCCTGTGGACTGAAGGGTCCCAGGTTTGATTCCGGTCAAGGGCATGTACCTTGGTTGCGGGCACATCCCTGGTGGGAGGTGTGCAGGAGGCAACTGGTCAATATTTCTCTCTCATCGATGTTTCTAACTCTCTATCCTTCTCCTTTCTTCTCTGTAAAAAATCAATAAAATCTATTTTTTAAAAAAATATTCCCTCTAATTAATCCCCTTTTAATGTGCATGAATTTCATGCACTGGGCCACTAGTGTTTTTATAAATTACCATCAAAAGTAAAATTCATAAGTGGGTTACATGAAATCCATTGGTGATAGATTAAGGAGGTGGAATAAAGCAAAGCGGGGAAACCTCTGGGATGGGATAAATGATGGGCAGATGCTTCTTTTAAATAGATGGATACAGAGCAGTTTAACATAATTAACAGAACAGTGAGGGAATGTCCTGGTGCCAGTTGTTGTTCCCTGAGGGGTCTGGGAAAAAAGGCAAGTTATAAGTTACCCAGACATTTCGAAGATATGTTATCTTAGAGTTTAAAAAGACAAATGGGCTCAATAAAGATCTAAGTTGATTTTTGTCAGGGAAAATACTGGCCTAGGACATGACTACCCACTATACCTGTTTGTAGTTAAATATTTAATTTTCAGACCATCTTTTGTGGTTATTTTAGGTCTTTGAGTTTGCACAACCATCATGCAGGCCTTCCCTGAACTAGCCAGGTTAGCATATGCCCCCTTTCATCCACAATATATAAGCATTCTTGAATCTGCTTTAGGTTTTTTGTTCATTTTCTCTCTACCACCCAGTTAAAAATCTATAGTGCATTTTATGCCCAGTATTAATTCCCTTTTATGATGTTAGCACTTAACTCTGAGCAGCCACCCTTTTACTCTCAGACCATGTAGTTCAGGTGGCATTGACCTTTGTGGTTCTGGGGACAGGAGCAGCATTAAGTTCTAGCCTTTGAGAGTGCAGGATTTCCCTAGCGTTACAGAACGTTTTAAGGGCAGGTACATGGCTAGCCAGGCCAATCAAAGCCAATAAACATCAGCTTTACTGGGGCTAGAGAATGAGATGCTCTTTTTCAAGGAGGTTTGCTAAGCTTATAGATTTAAGACTGGATCTATTGGTGGCTGATCTGGACAAGATTTAAGAAAAATCTGCCTTAGAATGAAAACATAGGTAAAACAGAAGCCACCGTCCAAGACAGACAGGATGTGAGTACCTGGATTTAGTTACATTGGAAGCCAATCATTTTCTCATTTTCCCCACGATTGTCCCTTAAGTGAATACAAGGTAGTGACCAGATGGAGAGTTAGCTCTGTTCATCCTATATAATAAAAGGGTAATATGCAAATTGACCCTAACAGCAGAACAATGGGGAATGACTGGTCACTGTGATACACACTGACCACCAGGGGGCAGACACTCAATGCAGGAGCTGCCCCCCTGGTGGTCAGTGGGTTTCCACAGGGGGAGTTCTGCTCAGCCACAAGCCAGGCTGCCGGCTGCCAGTACAGCAGTGGTGGTGGGAGCCTCTCCTGCCTCCTCAGCAGCACTAACGATGTCCAACTGCAGCTTAGGCCTGCTCCCCGCTGGCAAGTGGACATCCCCTGAGGGCTCTGGGCTGCCAGAGGGATATCTGACTGTCAGCTTAGGCCCAATCCCCCGGGGAGTGGGCCTAAACCAGCAGATGGACATCCCCCGAGGGGTCCCAGACTGCGAGAGGGCACAGGGTGGGCTGAGGGACTCCCCCCCCCGCCCCAAGTGCACAAATTTTTGTGCCCCAGGCCTCGAGTATAAGTATAAAACCCACCAGAGTTCAAAAGTAAAATGGCCTGTTCAAAATCCCTGCCCTTAACACTTACATACACTCATTCCCCCTTATCCAACAGTTTCGCTTTCTGCACTTTCTGTTACCTGAAGTCAACCATAGTCTGAAAATATTTAATGGAAAATTTCAGAAATAAATAATCTATAATGGATGCCATTCTGAGTAGCATGATGAAATCTCACAGGGCCACTCCTTCCCCCTCCCTTCCCCCGCCCAGGATAGGAATCATCCAGCCTCTCCATGCTGTGCAGGCTCCTACCCGTCAGTCACTTAGGAGCTGTCGGGATTATCATACCATACCAACTGTGGTGGTATCACAGCACTTGTGTGCAAGCCACCCTTATTTTACTTAATAATGGCCCCAAGGCACAAGAGTGGTGATGCTGGCAATTCAGATAAACACCAAGAAAAGCCATAAAGTGCTTCCTTCAGTGAAAAGGGTGAAAGTTCTCAATTTCCTAAGGAAAGGAAAAGAATCATACAACAAGGTTGGTAAGGTTTGAGGTGAGAATGTACCTATCTATGAAACTGTGAGATGAATCTAACTATGAAATTGTGAAAAAGATAAAAGAAACTTGTGTTGGTTTTGCTATCACACCTCAAACTGCAGTTATAGCTACCATGCATGATGTGCTTAGCTAAGATGGAAGAGGCATTAAACTTAGTCATAGGGATGTGTGTATAGGAACAAACAGTCTATATGCCTGAAACTATCCACTGTTTCAGGCATCCGCTGGGGGTTGAAACATACCCCCTCCGAAGAATAGGTGAGGGAGGGGGAAGGAGTGGCCCTGTGAGATTTCATCATGCTACTCAGAATGAATAGGTGAGGGAGGGGGAGCTACTGTATATTTTAAGGAGGGGAAGCAAGCAGCTGTGACCTACAACAATATCTATATTTCTCCAAATCCTTGAAGCATCTTGTCACTCACAGACCTAAACTCCACTTTCTTTCAAGGACAAATGTAGCATATACTGTGGTAATTTGCTGCTCAGGTCTGAAATTTTATAATTAAAAATAAGATATTTGTAAGTAATAATTAATGACAAACTTAGTCTATCAATGTTTGGTATTTTGGTTGGTATTCTTTGCTTTTTAAAAATCTAATCTAATAAAAGAGTGATATTGAAATTGACCATTTCTCTGGGATGCCTAAGCCATGCCCACCAGCCAATCAGAGCGGCTGTATGCAAATTAACCCACCCAAGATGGAGGCCGGCAGTTACAGACCTAGAGTAAACAGATGCTTCCATTGCAGCAGGGTAAGCTATCTGCCGGTTGGCTGGTCTTCTCTGTGCTCCAGGCAACATACTTGCAACATTGTCTCAATTATAGAAACCTCAGTGCTGAAGCAAACAGCAGCCTTCCATTGCACCAGTGATGAAGGAAAAAGCCTGCCTAGAGTCTACTAAGGCAAGATTCTTTCAATTATAGAAGCCACAAGCTGAAGCAAACAGAGGCTTCGTTACCTGCCTAGGCCTCGGCTTAAAGGAACAGTGTATCAATTATAGAAGATAAATAAACTCCAGAAACCTGCTTCCAGCCAGCCTTGCTGGGACGTTGGGTCAATGGGAGCTATGGGCAGCCTGAAAGCCTGCAAACAGCCATCAGCCCGTCACCCACACTGGCCACACCCCAATGGGGTAAGGGACCCCACTGGGGGGCTTGGCCAGCCTGCAAACAGCCATCAGCCCCTCACCCAGGCTGACCAGGCATGCCAGAAGGTGGACATCCCCAGAGGGGTCCCAGACTGCAAGATGGCACAGGCCGGGCTGAGGGACCTCCCAAGTGCACAAATTTTTGTGCACCGGGCCCCTAGCATATATATATTGTTGATTTTTACAGACAGGAAGGGAGAAGGATAGAGAGCTAGAAACATCAATGAGAGAGAAACATTGATTAGCTGCCTCCTGCATGCCTCCAACTGGAGATCAAGCCTGCAACCAAGGTGCATGCTCTTGACTGGAACTGAACCCAGGACCCTTCAGTCTGCAGGCTGGTGCTCTGACCATTGGGCAGTATTACTTGCTTTCTAAGCACTTAGAGTGTTTGAAAGTTGTTTGCATACATGAAGCATTCTCTCTGTGATTCTATGTTTCACAGCTACAATTCCGTTGTAGGGGAAATGATCAGAGATTTTTAATAGCTCATTCTGAATTAACTAACTTGTCAGGCAATTAAAGGTATATAATTGCCTCAAATTTGTGATTTATAATACATTGCTAGGAAAGTTAAATTTAAGCATTAACAGCCCTGGTTCTTCCCTCTGCCCTTACAAGACATAGTTCTGTGTGACCATAGGGGAGACCGTGAGGCAGAGGCTCCCACCAGAAGAAGGGGAACTCAAGGCCACTCAGCACTTCCTGTGTCACTTGCAGTGACAACAGCGCCAAATAATTAAATGTCTAGTGACTTTCTGGTACTTGATAGTCTGTTAGAAAGCTGCAGTTCTTACTTATGACAGGGATATTTAGATGCTTTCATCTTTTTTTGATGTTCTATATTGATGCATTTTTAAAACTTCTTTTAATTTTAAAATTCAATAAAATAAAGTATAGATTATCCATGCCATGAATTTCATAGGTTCATGTATTTCTGAGGTTTCTGCTCCAGATATCATTGATTCCCTTGAAAAAGCATACACTTCTAAAATGTAGATAATTTAGAGAAATATTTGGTTTGTTAAAACCTTTGCCACTAGTCAAAACTTCTGTAAAAATAAAGACACTTCAGAGAAAGAAATTGTTTTTATACTTCTGCATTGTTGGCTTTGGACTTTGAAACTTAAAAAGCTGATTCTATGCAATTATCACCTGGGAGAGATCTAATAATGAAATACACGTTCACACATATTGAGTCCAACTCTTAGCAATGCGCTACCTTTTTTAAGCTTTATCTCACTTCACTTTCACAAGTGGGAAAATCTATTGGGTCTTTCCACCTGAGTCCTACTTACCTGCTACTTCCCCTTCCCCCCAGTTTTACAATACAATACAGTGTTATGAACTATAACCACCATGTTTTACATTATATCCTTAGAACTAATTTATCTTATTGCTGAAAATTTGTACACTTTTACTAACCTCTCCCTACTCCCCTCTCCCCCCAGCCCTTGAAAACCACTCTTCCAAACATTATTTCTAAGAGCTTGACTGTTTTTAATTCCACATATAAGTGATACTGTGCAGTATTTGTCTTTTTTAGTCTGGTTTATTTCACTTAAGCTGCTGCTTTTATAATTATGACTTAACAGATGAAGAACCTGAGGCTCAAATAATTTAATAACTTGCCTAAGGTCAGATACCTTATAAATGGAAGAAACAGAAATCAAATGAGGTCTATTGACTCCAAAGTGCTAATGCCGACCTATATTCATTATATTATACTCTCTTCATTTATCCTACACATATGATATTCTCCCTATTCAGGGTTCAAATTGGAGCTATTTGATGATTTATGTATTATTATAATGTATTACTATAGCATTATTATAGTTAGGTATTGTTATGGGTAGTTCAGGTGTGTTCTGTAGTTAAAGCTTTTACCTATTTCTACCCCAGCACTAAGCCACCTCCATAAAAATTATTGCTCTGCCATTTCCTAAATGTTTTTGTTTCCATTGTGAGGAGTCACTTTGAAGAATAAAATATACTCATGCTGAGTGATAACAACAGCTTTTCACTTTCATTGGGCACATAATTGAATTGTATTGTAGCGCTAACTTAAAAAAAATTACTGATTTCAGAGAGGAACGGAGAGGGAGAGAGAGCTAGAATCACCAATAATGAGAGAGAATCATTGATCGACTGCCTCCTGCATGCCCCCACTGGGGTCAGAGCCCAAAACCCAGGCATGTGCCTCTGACCAGAATCAAACCTGGGACCCTTCAGTCCACAGTCCCAAATCAGCTAGGGCTTAGCTCTAACTTCTAAAAATCTTTTGTGTCCAACTCCAATTGTATGATGCCTATATGTCCAGCAGAGGGTGATGTTTCTCTACAAATTTCCAATGAGACTTCTGACCTGCTTTGCAGACGATAACCATTTAGCAACCAAGTTTCTTAAGGTAGAGTTAGTGTTATTTGCTTAAGTGCTTTAGAGGAGAAAAATGTTTCTTCTAAATATTATGTAGAAAAGAGAAATATTTTCTTTCTCAACCACCTCATTTTAAGACAAGTTGTTCTTTCAACAGGAAGTCAAATATTCTATTGAAGTTCAGATTGTAGGGGAATATTTCAGAATCAGTTTATACTTCAGAATCAGTTCATACTTCAGTTACAAGTATTTTATAATCCAAAGAGAAGAATGTAGGCTTTGGTGTTAGACAAACCTGAGTTTGAATGCTGTCCCTATTACTTCCTAAGCTCTGTGACTTCTGACAAATTGCTTGGTTGCTAGAGGCCTCAATTTCCTTGCATGCAAATTAGATGGAAAGCCTAATTACAGATATTTGCTCAATAAAGGGCAATATTCTAAATTTCTGAGTAAGCAGCCAATCTGAGCAAAATTATATGAAATCTGCCTTTAGGATGAGCCTTGTCATTTCTATTGTGTTGCATAAAACACAGTGCTTGGCACATACTATATATTCAATAAATTTTGTTGAATAAAATACTTTAAAATATGAAAAGGAAGCTCAAGATAAAACTAATATTGGAGTATAACAGGTGTCTTTCCTTTCCTTTCTTTTCCCTGCTAAAAAATGAGTCAGTTCCCTCCTTTCTTCTTTGAGTGGGGAAAGTGAATTTGACCAAGTAAGACCAAGGTTTTGAGAATGAAAGAAGGAAAAAGGAAATAAAAGGAAGCGCACAGGTGCCCAGATCTGGGGAGGAGTGAGGCACTCTTGGTTGGGCTGTCCAACTCAACTCCCACCACAGAGACATGGAGGTGAAGAGGAACGAAAAGGAATGTGAACCACAACATCAGAGATTTAGATTAAATGCTTCATTGAGAGCCCCACAGGTTAAATAGTATCAGCAGAACCCCTTCAGAATAAAACTGGAAATAAAGAGCTCTTGTGACTCTCTATGCAAAGGCCACCTGAGCAAAATCTGACCATGGTTAGGTTTACCTCCCTGTTGCCCTATCTTATTCCAAAGTTCCTATTTACTCGGCCTGAACCACCAGAATCTATGTATTCACTGGTCCCCGTCAAGGAACACCCTTCAAGAATTTTCTGAAAACTAGGGTTTGGAGAGGGTCTAAATATAAAGAAACAAACCTGAGCTGTTGTTGTTGTTGTTTTAATTTAGAATCAAGGTAGAATATTGTTTTATTCTTTTTTATATGTCTGAGCCAGGTCCCAGACTAAATCGTTATCCTTAAACAGTCTTAAGAGCTAGGTGCTTCAATTATTTCAATTTGAAATTCCATGCAATAGCTTTATTTTGTTCACTCCTTTGTCTGAGTACCTACACAATGGCTGACTCAGTAAACATGTTGATTCAATGAATGAAGTTTAAGCCATATGCATAAGCCACACCATTGGTTAGAGGTGAAGCTGGGGTCACATCTAGGCTGACCTAACTCCAGAGACTGAATTCTAGACCAGTGCCTTTGCTTACTTCTTTCTCACTGACTGCTTAAGTCTAGGAAAGAGACTTGGCCTGTGGGTAGAGGTACCTCTCTGCATGACTGGCCATCAGTGATTTCTCCAGGGTCACTGTCTAGACACTACTAACTATCTGGTGCTCCCCTGGTCTTGAAAAATGTTTATGTATCAGCTATACCTTTTGGCCCAATCTATTCAAAAGTGAACAGATAGAGTTTGCATCTCTGTGTGATGAGCATCAAGCAGCCTGTGTTGGTTGAAAAGATTCATTACCTGAAGAACTTAAAAGACAGGATGGACAACTTCAATTTAGATCATTGTTGGATGTGATGGCGTGCTCTTCAAATGGGTCTTCATGGAGCGAGGGCAGGGGTAGGGAGAAGCACCATCCACTAAGCCCTGGAAAGGCCCTCAGAACCCAAAGCAAGAAATACCTAAGTGGAGGAAGCATGACAGATGGAATCAGAAGCTCTGAGTTTCAGTTCAGGCTCCATTACTAGTTGAGTAGCCTCAGGCAAAATCGCTCAGTGTCTTTTAGGTCAGTTTTGTCATTGGTGAAAGTGGCAATGACTGTGCTAACATTCAGGTTGTAAGGAAACAGTGAGATGGCTGAGGATGCCTGTACAAGACTTAGAATCATCATCATCTTCATCATCATCACTACACAACTTAACAGACTACATTTCTTGCATTTCCATCCAGTCTTACGGAACCTGAAGTTAGTCCAATCTTGAGGGCCCCTAATAGGAAAAGAATACAAAATTATAAATGACAATTCAGTACACTGTGTTTCAAAGGGTTTTGTTCAGTCCACACCAAATGCATCTCTGCCTCCATGAGAAGTGGCGTAACAGTTGTCAGGAGCATAGACTCAGGGAGGCAACACTACCTGGGCTCAAATCCTGGCTTAGCTGTGTGACCTTGAACAATTGGTTACTAAACCAACCTGTGCCTTAGTTTTTTATCTGTAAAAAGGGTTGCCATGAGGATTAAATAACATAGGAAGAGGTGTTGGCACAGAGTATGAAATATACAGCCATATTTTTTTCCAACCTTTTTTGAAGTGTCATTTCACCTGGAAGAATGCAGAGTGTAGTGAGAGCTATAAGGAAGTATAAATCTTGAATTCTGGGCAGAGGAGAAGTTTTATCTGCTTGGACAAATCAGAAAAGACTTCATCAAAGACAAACGGGGAAGGTTTCAGGAGGCAGCACATTTGAGGCAGAGGAAATAGCCCCCACACAGAGTTGGAGGCAAGACTTGGTTGCCCTATTTTGGAACAACAAAGGTCTACACTCATAGACGAGGGAGGAAGTGAGATAAACCTGGAAAGATAGATACGGTCATAGTGTGAGGGGCCTTGGGTGCCGGGATGTGAGTTGCAGGCAGGGGAGAGGGGATTGGAGCATGTGGGCTTGAGGAAGATTAACTCAGCAGCAGGATGGGTAGAGTGGGGTCAGTGCCACTTAATTTTCCTGGCAGTAGGTAACAACAGTGACTGGAGTCCTTTTGCATTCACAACCCAGACAATGTGAGATATGCCACCAACAACACATTGGGGAAGGCAATCATCTCTTTAAAGTCTGACTGAGAACTTCCAGTTTGTAGTTTTCCCATTCTTTTTGTTTTTTTAAAAAAATATATTTTATTGATTTTTTACAGAGAGGAAAGGAGAGGGATAGACAGTTAGAAACATCGATGAGAGAAAAACATCAATCAGCTGCCTCCTGCACGCCCCCCCCCCCCCCGGGATGTGCCTGCAACCAAGGTACATGCCCTTGACTGGAATCAAACCCTGGACCCTTGAGTCTGAAGGCTGACGCTCTATCCACTGAGCCAAACCGGTTAGGGCCGTTTTTCCATTCTTTTAGTGAATTAATTGAGTTTCTCATACCAATTCCATGGGTTTGAAAGATCGGAGGGTTTCTGACTATGAGGGAATGGAATTGTCACTCATCTCAGTCCAAGGTCCTTGTAACCTAGATTCTGACCAAAGGCTGAGGAGGACTTCTCTGGCATGGGCCTACTAGTACTCTCTCTCCTAGTGGAAACTTGTCCCATCCTCTCCTCAGGACTACCATTTCGCAAGATGTATTTTGCTTCCACCTTTTAGGGTACATTTTCTTGGGAAATGAAGTGCTTTCATGCAGCTGCCTGCCATGTTGTTTTCTCCCCAGGCAGGTGGGGCTCTTGTATACAGCACAGTGAGCAACCCACACAACTGTATGTGACAGACCAGCCACAGGGCATTTGGAGTTGGGGGTGCTCCCACGCGTTTCCACCCCTCTGGGAAAGGCCATTGCTATGTTTCATCCTGGGAGCTCAGTTGGCTGGGGAATAGGCATCTGATCTCAGCCAAGCCAATCAACATCCTTCCCTGGAATATTTAGAACTGAAATTAAGGAGAGGATCAGCCTCCTTGGGTGGTGGGAACTGTAGGATTTGAATATTGGGCACACCCACCAGTTAGGCTCCCAGTCTATGGAATAAGATATCTACATAATAGAGAAGGATGCTCTCCCAGAAGAAAATTGAAATGCTGGTTGCATTTGAGTGTCTTTTCCTATTTTCCCTGAGGGCTAGCTCCACCCTTGTTCCACTCTAGATTAAGTGTCTTGTCCTTTTAGAAAGTTCCTTCTTCTTTTCCCCAAACTATTTTTGAGTTGGATATGCTTAACTTTTGATCGTATACCTTTGCTCTCACCCTGAGCTCAATAATGTTTCCCTTCTTTTCAGTGTAAGTGTTAAACAGATAACCTCATCACTGCTAACATAGAGAATGATGTGTTAAATCCTAATAATCACAGTGAGTGCTTATATTCTGATTTTCAAATTTCAAAATTTGAAGCCAAACATGATCTAAAATTATTCATTTCTTTAATAATCATTTTCCCCTGCCCTGTATCAGCTATCTATTGCCACATAACAAATTACTTTGAAACTTAGCAGCTTAGATTACCAAGCACTTATTAACTCATCCTTTTTGTGGGTCAGGAATCCACGTGTCACTCATCAGGGTGCCTCTAACCTAAGTTATCTCCTGAGGTAGCAGCTGGTGTCAGCTGGGGCTGCAGGATCATCTGAAGGCTCGAATGAATGATTATTTGCTTCTGAACTATAGGTAGGATTCCGTTCCTCATGGGCTGTTGATGGAGAACCTCAGTTCCTCCCTGGCTGTTGGCCAGAGACCTCCCTCAATTACCACATGGTCTCTGCATAGAACAGGTCACCATGGCAGCTGGCTTTCCCCAGAGTAAGCACCTGAGGCAACAAGACCAGGAAGCCCAGTGCAGAAGCGCCGAATACATTGTGTAACCTAATCTTGGAAGTGACATCCCATTACTTTTGCCATGTTCTATTCATCAGAAGCAAGTCAAAAGGTTCAGCCCACACTCAAACAGAAGAGATCACAAAAGGGTGTGCCAAACCAGAGACCGAAACCACCGGATCCATTTTAGAGGTTGCCTCTCGCATATCACATGCCCCAAATTAAAACTGCATCTTCAAGATGCCTAGGTGAAATCGCTCTAGAAGTCAGGTTATTATCCTTCAGTTTTTAAGGAAAAACATGGGGAGTAGGGGTATAAAGCAAAGAGGATTATTCATCCAAAAATTATAACTGGCAGCTTGTTTGATATTTTGAAAGCTTTGTGCAAAGTGGACACGTCTCCCAGAGGGATCGCTCTGTGATTCTGCCATCCATCTCTCCCTCTCCTCAGAGCATGCTAATTTCATCATTTTTTTTCCTTTCCATCTGAATTGAAAGTCTTGCCTTCCAGACAGCACGAGTGAATGGCACTGCCTGCATGTCAGAAATTGCTACTGACATTTCAATTTTGCTTAATTTTTTTTCTTTCTTTGAAAGTATTATGGAGAAAATTTACATTTGAATAAAAAGCAAATAGTGCATGTCAGAGTAAGCATCAGGGAATGTCAAATTGTTTTTTTCCAATTACAACTCTATTTCAAATAGGGTAATGCAATTAAAGGATAATTACTAGAAGCACAAAGCCAAGGTTACGATCAGAAATGGTTACCCTTTCACTTTAAGTTCTGTCTTGCTAAATAAAATATTCCTGAGGGGCAAGTTACTGTTTGAAAATAGAATACACTCAACCAACAACAACCAAACACTTGGCAGTGTTGACCAAAACACGTATTTGTGCATAAATACTAGTGCTTTAAAGAGACGAACAGACACGAAAGGTGAGCCGCATTTCTCTTGGCTTTATCGCTCTGATTAATAATGTGATAAACTAGATGTAGGATGCAATATTAATTAACAGTATATTAGTTGCATTTTATTGCCAATAACATAACAAGCTCTGAAATAGTAGTCAGACTAAACTGCTGACGTGGGCTTTTCTGCAAACTGAGCTGTAGTTTGATTTCTCGTTTGTCCAAGTGAAGCATCAGCAACTGAGTAAAACCAATTACCTCCAAACCCACCAAGCCCTGGGCAGCAACTTAGTGCATCTGAGCTTTGCCCAAATGTTATTGCTTTCGAATTAAAGCCCGGTCTGAGATGGGGCACTGAAGAATTTCTATGGCTGAAAATAATTCAATACGGCAGTCTAGTTGTGCAACACTTCACAGAGGCAAATAGAAAGCGAAGACGCCCTCCCACTTCCAGACATTTGAAGCCACGTCTGTCCACTTCTGGAAGGCAAGCCTGGAGGCACAGGAGTCAGATATGAAAAGAGGGGTGTTTTCCTGATCCCCTCAAGTCACACTGTTATAGGAGAATTTCCAGGTTGTAGTGTTCATTTCTGAGGGTTTTGGGTGGGGGACACTTTAGGAAAAAGATGTGAGGCCAGGAATGGGAAAAAATGAGCAGGCTCAGATAATGGGGGCATTACGTCACCTCACTAGGTAGTGAGAAACTCTATAGCACAAAAATTCAGGTAAAGAGAGAAATGATTGTGTTAACATGGGGTCTGAGGAATTAAGACATGCCAAGGTGCGTTATAGATTCCTGAAAAAATCCCTGTTCATTTATTTATTTGCTCCTCTCGCCAACATCCCCTTATTTCTCAGCTTCTCTCTGTCTCTCCCTCTTGTTCTCTCCCTCTTACACACGCGTAGCCATTTTCTCTCCCCTTATCTTGCTCAGTTTCGTTCACAGCACTTACCACTCTCCTACATTACATTTCAGATAGTTCATTTTTTCACTCACTTGTTTATTGCCTGGGTCTCCACCCAACTACACCAAACACTCCATGAGGTCAGGGATGGGTCTGCCTGTGAGTAGCAGAACAGTGCCTGGCACATGCTAGGCACAGAACTAGTTGAATCAAAGAATGAACCCGTTCACTGAACGTACACGTACCAAATGCCCAGCTCTGAGTGCAGAGGATTCAAGGGTGAAGATAATCACAGCTAATCATTCGCTGGAGTTTACTAAGTGCCCTCATGAGCTCAAAGCTTTACATACAATATCCTATGTAATCTCACAGCAACTCTGCAAAGCATGTGTTTCTATTATCCTTTTAAAATTATTTTTGTATTTATTTTTATTATTGAAAATATTGCAGATTTCCCCTTTGTTTTTGATTCGTTTTTTCCCATTCACCTCCTCCAGCACCCTACCCATCCTTCCCAGGCCTTCGCTACACTCTATTACTCTTTTTTTTTAAAAAAAAATTTATTGATTTTTTTACAAAGAGGAAGGGAGAGGAGAGGAATAGAGAGTTAGAAACATCGATGAGAGAGAAACGTTGATCAGCTGACTCCTGCACATCTCCCACTGGGGATGTGCCCGAAACCAAGATACATTCCCTTCACCGGAATTGAACCAGGGTCTTTCAGTCCGCAGGCCGACACTCTATCCACTGAGCCAAACCGGTTAGTGTGTCACTCTATTATTCTTTTTAAAATTAAGTTAAATTATTTTTAATTTATTTTTTTTTTCAAATAAGAACATGGAGGCTCAGAGAGCCTGGTTTACTTAGTGCCACTCAGCTAGAAAAAGGTATATCCATGAAATCAGATGGTGTTTGCCACTTTGACTCCAGGCATTGCTGATGATACCAACATCCTCCCTGACAATCTCACAGTCCTATACTTCGTCTGAGAAGCATCTTTGCCTGCAGGGCCAGGGGGAGAATGCGGCCCTGAATCCCAAAGGACTGGACGTGGACCTTTGCCATCTGGGGGCTCCAGGAAGGTCCCCACTCCCGGCAGGACCTGGTGTTCCACGCTGTTCTGCCTGGGTGAGGTCAGATGCTGCTAGAGGCTCATGAGCGCAGCCTATATCCTCACCTCCTGCTTCCAGGTCTGTGTGTGAGCCCAGCAGCTGTCAGGGATCCCATTTACTTTTAGAAAATCTAACAAATGGAGGATAAATAAGTGATGAGTCTTCTGCCTCAGAGAATCCAGCAGGGGCAGGACCCATCCGGGTGCCTGGGAAGCCAAACGCTTTTCCCAGCATTCATAGCTGAATTCCAAACAGCCGATACCCGTTCAGACTGTGAAGTTTCTATGTATTTTACAGGTTACAAAACCATTCCTCTCTCGGGTGCTCTGGATTAAAGCAAGTCCCTCAGCCTGCTCATCCTATGAATTTTTTTCTCAAAAAGATTTAAAAGGGTCTCCCTCAGTTACAATGTTGTTCATGTCCTTTGACCAGAAAGACTTAGAGAAAAACTTCAGGATTGATCTGAGGGACGCAGAGCCCAGGTTCCATTAAAGTATATTAATGCCAAGGTCTGTGCAATTAGTAAAAAGTCAATTCCCATTACTAGTTAACACTATTGAATATCTGCTTTCTTTAATAAAAAGCCATGTCCAGCACAAAGAGAATAAATCAATAAGTGGCTGCATTTAGATCTATCCTGCCTTCTTCGAAAATGCACAGAGAAACTCCCTGTCAGAGCTCCACTGTCTGTCTGCCAAGCTCGGTCTGTGAGCTGGCAGCCAGCCCTGCCGCCTTTGCCTGGAGTCTTTCATTAGCATGATCTCGCCTTAGCTCTCATTTTTCTAATCAGAAAAGTTGAGTTTTACCTTGTGCTTAAAAAAATCCTCTGTGTGAGCTTAACCTTGATCTGCCTCTGGTTCAGACTTGTTCTGAAAACAAGCCATCAGCAGCTGTAGATATACTTCTAAACCCCAAGGTTGGCTAGCATCAGCCCTTTCTCAGGCAAGGAGAGTGTGGGGTGGACACAACCTCCTGCAAGGGACCAAAGAATCCTTTAGGATGTCCCTTCAGGCACACCCTTTCCATTGTTTTACATCTGGGTAGCTCTATCCACTGCCCATTTTGGAGGCAGCTGGAATGTTCCAGATTTTCAATTGCCAAGGGAAAAAAAGAGATACACCTGCCCCTTGAAGTATCCAAGTCCTGTTTCCAGGACCTCATGCAAAGTAAGGACATTCACTCTCTGCCATGGAGACTGCCCCTCTGTAGCTACGCCTGGCCAGCCATCTTCTTCTGTGTGGCCCATGAGAAGGGGGAAGCTGCTCATTATAATACTTAGTTTATTACAGATTACAAGGATCCTTGAACTCCATTGTCTCTCCTGTCCTTGATGATTGTATCTGTTACCCTTAAGTTGGTGCATTGTATTTCCATGAAAATGAATCACATTTCCCCAAGTCATTTTAATTTACTAGAATGCTCAGTATTTTTTTTTTTTTATTGAAAGGGATTACTAATCATTTTCTTCAGCTCAGGTTTACTGTGCAGAATTATTTGGTATTCTTTCTGTATCACTTGGTCCTTATTTTTATCTGTTGGTCTGTATGCACTCATTCAATACTTCTGCACCCATTCTCCCTCCCAGAGCATGTGTTTGCAGGGGTTAGTGGGCTTAGTAGTGATAGTTTTTGTCATGGTTTCAGTGAAAGAAACTATTTGAGTCTCAGTCCTTTCAAGATTCAGCAAGTCAGTATAGATTGCTCTAGGTTTTTCAGTTGCTTCAGGCCTATTATTTCTCCACCAAAGAAGGTAGACATATCTAAAGAAATGAGAGCTGGCTAAACCTACATCTGCTTGTTCTTGCTGCAGGGACCCTCCAAGCCTCTTGCCTTGACCCCATTCATCGTCTCAGGTTTGGTCTGCCATGCCCATCATCACAAACCAGATGCTACACCATGAGGCCAAAAATGAGCCATACTCCTGTTGTGGATGCTTCTGGAAGCCACTGAAGTCATCTACTGTGGTTGGAGAATTAAGGGGAGGGATTTCCTGTGCCATCTCATGGAGCAGCTTGTGGGGTAAAAGGAACTGGAGCAAACAGTGGCCATTCATACCACCCTAATACAAGGAGGGAAAGTGTTCGAGTGTGAGGAGGCATTATGGCTACGCCAATATCCAATTTTCCTTCTCAATCAAAGTGATAGATTTTGAAAAGGCAGGTTTATTAGGTGACAAGGCAAAATTAGGTGACAAGGCAAGATCAGACAGGATGGCAGAGTGTTCCCAATAGTTCCAATGCCTCTGCCACAGGGATGCTGCCTAAGGAACAGGTGATTGGATCTTTGTCATCCCAAGTAGATGAAGGCTGTCTACTTGGCCAGAAGCAGTGACTGAATTCCCATTTTGGGGTGGAGTTCACAAAGTGATAAGCAGGCATTATCAAGAAATGAATACAGGATGAAGTATGGTAATGAATGTTGGGAAATGAATAAATGCAATCCCAAGCATTCTGTCTGTATAATGTTTATATAGGAAAACTGCCTGTTAAGGGTTTGGCAGTTGTCTTTGGTCCTTTAACAAATCCCCCTGAGATAACACTGCAATGAATAGCAGGAGGCAGAATTGGGTTAAACAATTTCACTTTTGCAAAATATAAAGAGATGTTTTAAAACTTCAAAATTCACAGAATTGTCTCAAATGCTGCAAACCGTATGAAACATCAAGCAGTTGACCTTTCTTGCCTTCAAGACAGGGTGGGGAGGGGGTTGGCTGGGAAGGCTGTGAGAGAGGTTCCCGACTCTGTAGCACTCATCTTTGCAGGAGGCTCAAGTTGCCAAGCCAGAGCTGGCAGAAGAGTGGCCCTATAAAATAGCACAGAATGGAATGCACTCTCACCTTTGAGTTCAAGTGCACATTGAGATTTTTATCTGAAATGAATTCTGATTAATATCAACTTGGGCTAAAGAATAAAAACGTTCAAGCATGTGTTTATACTTGTTGATATGCATAAAGGATATACCTGAAATCTGAGTCATAACCTGGAAGAAAAGACTGTTGAGAAATGCATACCACGGATACTGTCTTACCAAGAAAATCAGTCTGCCATGTCCTACAAGAGAAGGGAAATTTGTTTCAATGACATGTGTAATCCCCTTGCAGCCATAAGAGCAAGCTATTGTTGAGGAACCTCAACCCTTCTCACAACATTTGGTTCTTTTCAGTTATTGATTCAGTTCCGCACTCTAATACTTCATTTTCCAATCATCTTGGAACTGGTACATACCTTCCATGGATGTCTTAAGCTTTGTTGCTAATACATAGAGGGAGAAAGGGCTGAGTTCCATGTTCTAAAGAGAGCATTGCTTCCATGACCATGGACATCACACCCACAAACAAGAGGACAGTAAAACAAGTCCACCTACAGTTGACGATAGCAGATTCATACAATCTTCTCTCTTTATTAAACCTGAGCCTTTGCCTTCAGCCAAGTCAGATCTCTCAGTGGAGATAAGATGGAATTTCCAAACTGGCAAGATTTGGAGTTTGGCTGGATAAGCCTAGAAGAGATAAGTTGTTTCTACTTCTTCACTCTCAGCTTACAGTTTTCATTTCCTGGATAGATAATCTTACATCATCTATTCCTCTTTCCATGGTTTCTTACCAGAAATTATTTTAAAAGCTAAAAAAAAATGGTTTCCTCGCTCACTCAGAGTAAAAGAAAAGTCTCTATAAGGATCTCATCATCAAGTCATCAGCCAACCCCTCACCCACCCGCATCATTCCTTTTCCAATCTCCAGGCACCATGCCCTATGTGTTAGTTCTTGAACACTTAATGCATGTTTCTGTCCCAGGGCCTTTGCACTTGCTATTTCCTCTGTCTGAGTTGCTCTCGCTGCAGTGTACACATGGTGAAGTCAAGTCCTAATTGTAACTTTCTCAATGGAGACATCCTGAGCTACATTACCTAAAATTTTTACCTTCTCCATCTCCCAAGAAATTCCTATCCTCTTTTCTGACACCATATAATTTACTTGTTCACTCTTTTTTAGTCTGGCTCCCCAATGGAATGAAGACAGTATTTTATTGATATCTATGTCCTTGGTGCCTAGAACAGAGCCTGGTATGTAGTAAGAGCTCAATAAATATGTATTAAACTAGTGAATGAATATCAGTAATTTACCTTGGAGAGTTCCATCTCTCCTCCATTTACATATAAAGGCCAGGTGTTTTCATTGGAGGCTAATAGCATCAACACCATGATCTTCATTGCAAATGACCACTAGCTCTTACTGTGTGCCAGGCCTTATGTGAAATGCCATACATCTTATTTAATCTTAACAACCAACCCCCGAGCTGAGTGTGATCATCCCTGCTTTATAATGAATAAATAACGAGCCAAGGAGATCAAGTAACCTGACAATGTTAGCATATTAGTATTAGGAGGAGCTCAGATAAAAGTTGAAGTTTGTTTAACACGAGAGGGTCTCAACGAAAGGGTAATTTCGCACCCTTTCCTGGACATTTGGTAATGTCTGGATTTATTTTTCACTGTCACAATGGGGAAATTGCTACTGGCAACTAAGGGATGCATATCAGAGATGCTGCTAAACTCCCACAATGCACAGGGCCATCTCTCCCACAGTGAAGAATTATTCAGTCCCAAAGGTCAATTGTGCTGAGGTTGAGAAACCCTGGTCTAACTCCATAAATTGTGTTTGTTCACTTTGCAGTTTTGCTTGATTAGTTGCTAGTGGCAGTGAAAATAGCACCAACCCTTTGTAAAGCAATATGACAGTATTTCTTGAGAGTGCCGAATGTTTTCATATCTTCTGACGCTGCAATCCTATTTCTGTAATTGTGGCCTCAGGAAATAATATGAAATGTCCACAAATATTTATCATCACATTATCTATAATAGCAAAAATCAAACCACCTAATGTCTGGTAATCAAGGAATCATTAAGTAAACTCTGGGATACCTATTTGTTGGAATATTAAGCAGCTATTAGAACTATATTTTTTAAAGTTTGTAAAGAGATAGAAAATGCTTAGAAATGGTAAATTTTAAAAATTAGGTTTCAAAATTACCTATGCAGTATGATTGTTAAAAATGACAAAAATTATACATACAAAAGAGGTGAAGCAGAAATATACTAAACTATTAATAGGGCGGTAGGACAAAGGCTGGTTAATTTCTTCCTTTTATCTTTCAGTACTTCCAAAATGTTCTTTAGTAATAATATACTCATTTTATAATGGGGAAAATATCATTTCAAAAAAGTAAGGCTTTTTTTCTAAAAAAACAAAAAAAGAAAGAAAGATTGGTAAAAAGAACAGCATAGTACCTAAAGTGAACTTCAGACCTGTCATGGTGGATTTGGCTCTTATATGGGTTTATTAACTGTGTTTAATTAGTGTGTGTTATCATTTACTACTTCTTTTAAGCAATAAAATAAAGAAGTGCATGTTATTTATGTTGTGGTAGCTGGAACTAGCTTCATCATTGCCAGTTTATAGCTACCGAAAACATTGTACTCACTTACTTGACACTTGTTTTGTAATGTTTTAAAAACACTTGATTCCATTAAATCAAAGAATTCCAGTCTGAGCACCGGGACTGCTTTGGGGGCAGTTCTCTTTGGGGTCCTGAGGAGCACGTGGAGGGGAGGATGTGCCTGGTTAACTCCCCTGTGTGGACATCTGAAGCTGAGAGCTACGAGTCTGGTGGCTAAGAGCGTGAGCTCTGGACTCCAACAAGCCTTGACTCAAATCCCAGCCCCATGCTCCCCAGAGTGTCTTTGAGTGAGTTCTTCCTTCTTCTGTGCCCTCGCTGGATCTGGATCCCAGGCCTCTGTGTAAAACCTCTAGGAAATTCTGTAACACCTAACACACTTTATGCTCTTTGAATGCTGCGACTTGGGACTGATCACTTGAACGCTGTTCTACAGCCAGCCTAGTTCTTCAACCTCCTCCTTTACCCCACTTTCCAGAGATGTCTTTAATCTCAAGAAAACGGGAGGCTTGGCTCACAGAAAACATGACACCACCTCTGAAAGCCTCATCCAGCGTGCATTAACTTTTAGACTTTGTTTTCCATTCAACCTGCCTGCATCCTGTGGACTGATGAGGGTAAGACTTGGCTCTCTGGTCATCTACAGGCTGCTGCCGAGAAGGAATAAGAACAGACAAAGCAGCCACAGGGACAGCATCCTCACTTACTTAGACACTCTTCGGGAAATAAAAGAACAGAGGACTCAGTTATTTAATTAACCCTCAGGGTCTCTGGAATGTAACTATTTTCTTTGTAAAGCCCCAAGATCTCTCTTATTTTCAGCCCACAGGCCTTTATTTCTGCCTCCCCTATTCTCTCCGCTCTTGACATATCCCCTGTCCCTTGTAACACAGTATTAGATGCCTTGCTTGCACAGAGGGACAGGACCCACCCACTCCCCACTCCCAAATTCTTGAGGCATTAGAAATTTTCTCCCTTATCCATTTTCCATGAGCTGGCCCTCTATTCCCTAATGGCACTGGATGGGTACACACCAAAGACACTGCCCAGCAGCCAAAGGAAAAAGCAAGAAGATAAGAGATGCACTCGGCCAGCTTCTCTGGCTATTCCCAGTGTGTCCCACTGACAGTGCTACGTGGAAGGGAAATTGTTCTATCAGCGACTGTGTTAGATTCATGACCCCACCACAACCTTGAATTGGCCTTTAGTTGTCGCTGATGGGAACTGAAGAACAGCGCCTGTCGACATGATTGCTGCTCTCCAATGAATCAGAACATACAGGGCGAGGAGCAGCACATTAAACCAGCTACAGAAATATATCACTGTACTTTTATATAGATGTATTGCTTTTGCCCAGGCATATAAATGATTGGGCCAGCCACTTATTTTTTTTTTTCAAGGACTATAAATTTAAAATAAGCTAAGGGTTTTAAAATTATGTTCTTTTTAAAAAATCAAGGTAGCTATTTTAAGGCAACAGTCAAATATTTAAAGATCATCTTATAGGGATATTTCAGCCACTGTCACTGGGAGGAAAACCAGCTCTTGCCACGGGCACTCGGGTTACTTAACACACAGGCACTGACTGATCATGTGTTGCCATTTGCTAATTGATCTTTTAAAAAAGTAAATGTTTCCCATATTTACTTCCCTGCCTGCTGACTGGAGAAGGCATGGTTCACAAATTTACGTTGTGACTTAAATGGACAGCGAGCATATCTACCAGCCTAGAACAAGGTGCTGTAAGAGCCACGGCATTCGGAGGAAGCTAAGAGCTGGCGATCAATGAGTCTTAAATGTGGAGGTTAAAGGGTCCCCTTGAGACTGAAGCCAATGGACCCTCTTCCCAGAAGCGCAAGTGTATGCTTTCACTTATAAGCAAAATTTTTCATTTTACTTCAGGGTCTCATAATTTCTGAAGCCCCTCCCTACAGCCCAGGTTGAGATGCCCTGCCTCTGAGAGTATCTTATAAAGCTACTGGAGGCCTGATGCATGAAATTTGTGCAAGAGTAGGCCTTTCTACCCCCTTCTGCTGGCACTGGCTTCCCTCTGGCACCTGGGACCTGGGCTTTGCCTGGTCTAATTAGCATATTATAGATAAAGTTGGGGCATACTGTGATGAGGTGATCAGCTGTAAAACATGGCTCACGTGGTTGATAACTACTAATAGGTAAAGTATAGACGCTTGCAAATGGTTTACTTTGTAGAAGTATATGTACAGGTGAGAAGATGAAAAGATTTACCTATAATTGCATCAATATCACTAGTCACCATCGGTAATAAGACTTTATGTGGTCTAACTCCTGCCTACTTCCCTCATATTACCTTTTATTTTTTTAAAGAGAGGAAGGGAGAGAGATAGAGTTAGAAACATCGATGAGAGAGAAACATTGATCAGCTGCCTCCTGCACACCCCCTACTGGGGTTGTGCCCACAAACAAGCTACATGCCCTTGACCAGAATCGAACCTGGGACCTTTCAGTCCACAGGCCGACGCTCTATCCACTGAGCCAAACCGGTTAAGGCTCATATTATCTTTTAACTCTTTTCTCCTCACTCCAAAAGCACCATATGACCTCCTTTCTAATTCTGGCTAAGTTTTTTCCTGACTTGGGTTATTTTTACTGCTGGGCAAGCATTTTTAATGTTCTGGGCACAGTTTAAACAAGGCCACAATATCTCTCTTTTGTGGATCTCCTATTCTGTGGAGGGAAACAGACAAGAGATGCACGAATAAATCTATAAGTTTGATCATTTCAAATGTTAGGAAGCAATTAAAGTAGGATGATGATGGGACGGATAGTGACTGATGAGTAGCCACGTAATGCCTTTTTGAGGCGATTTTAGCTGAAATGGGAGAAATGAGGAACAGCTGCAGATTAAAGAAACCATTTGGAAGTAGCAAGTGCAAACGCCCCGAGGCTGGAAAGAATCTCATGGTTTGGAAGGTCAGAAAGGAGGCCATGAAGCATCTGATATGCTCTCTCAAGGAGAAACTTAAAATCTATGCTGTTGCCCAACTCCTTGACATGCCATAAGCACTTGTGGTAATTACAAATTAAGGACTTTATTCCCCTGCAATAACTTTGAGTTTTTGTCAAAGTCTGGATATGGAAATTGAGGTAATTCAAGACATAATTTGAGACAGAGTGACATGAGGCCCAGAGTGATTAAGTAATTTGCCCAAGGTCACACAGCTAAAGAGTTAGCTTAGTGGAAGAGACCAAAGGAAAACCCTGGCTTCTACATTTGCAGGGTAATATTCTCACACTATATCCCCAGTCATCTTCATATCATTTACCAAAGTTGCTTTTTCCTGAAAGCCAGCCTGGAACTGGGTTCCACATGCAGCTATGGCCCTGAGACACACCATCATTACATGGTTTTTAACTTTTATGAAATTTTGTTAAAATCTAGCTCAGGGTTCCTGATTTTGTGACTTTACCTGTAGCTATAAATAAGCTAAAAATCCCTCATCCCTAAAAGAAACCAAACAGCACCATTACTCTGGGCCAGGCATTAAGATCAATGAGACTATTACAGGTTCTGAGTTCTCACGGGCCTCTGCCTGGGCCTGCAATTAAGACAGATGGCCTCCCAGTACTGGGTGTCCATGTCCAAGAGGGTGACCAGCCCCCCACCCTCCTTTGTCCCACTGAGCTCCAAACAGTGACTGACCTGACAGCAGTCGTGATTCTTAATAAGTGTGGGAATTCTCTGATCTAATGGAATCAAATTATTTTTAAAATGTTAAAATATGGAGATGGATGAGTGCAATATTTTGGGTAGCTATAAACTGGCAAAAACTGAGTTTAATTCCAGCCACTACTATATAACCATTTTTTTTTTTTGTATGAGTACTGAGCTCTTACATGAAAAAATGCTAAGAAAGGGTCTAGTCCAGTCCAATATTGTATTGAAATGCCCTTTGGGTAACAAAATGTTAAGAAAAAAGAACTCTTCTCTAGTGCTTCTGATAAAGTTCAGCTTCATAGTCCTCTCCTTCAGCAACTGAAATCTATTCTCTCTCTCCAGCCAATTTCTCTCTCCATTTTTACCCTGCTTGTTGGAATGTAAATGAGCTGTTTCTCCACAGGCACAATTTGGTTAGTGGGTATCAGGAAACTCTAAAACACTCTGTGGACTTTGACCTAATAATTGTACTTCTAAGATTTGATCATAAGGAAACCAGGGATCCTTACACAATAATATGGCAAGATTTATATGGCAAGATAGTTACAGCAGCTTTATTTATGACTAGGGGGCCGGTGCACAAATAAATTTGTGCATTTGTGGGGGGGGAGGTCCCTCAGCCCGGCCTGTTCCCTCTCACAGTCTGGGACCCCTTGGGGGATGTCCACCTGCTGGTGTGCCTGGCCAGCCTGGGTGAGGGGTTGATGGCAGTTTGCAGGCTGGCCAAGCCTGCCCCGAGCACCCCACCCACCATGTCCACCCCACAACCTGCACCGCACCCGGCCTCCATTTTGGCTGAGTTAATTTGCATACAGCTACTCTGATTGGCTGGTGGGCGTGGCTTAGGGGTCCCAGAGAAACAGTTAATTTCAATATTACTCTTTTATTAGAGTAGATAGTGAAAATAATCTAAAGGAGATTGGAATATCACAAAATGTGTTATGTAGAAACTGGTCTCCTAATAGTCTACACACACAGACACACACACACACAATTGTTTAATTAAAAATATTTGAGATAAACATACTATACCCCTTTTTTGAGGAGTTAGACATATTAGTAAGAATTTTCTCTGTAGATTTTCTGCAATAAAGAAATCTAATAATGTTGAATTTACTGTTTCTCAAATTCATTTGGTCATGAAGCCTCTTTAACATAATATATCATGATATGCCCTGCAAAATATACATCAGGAACTACTAGGTTAAATGAATTTCTATACCTGTATTATAGAATGCTTTGTTTCTATTGAAAAGAAGATTGATTCTATGGGATAAGTACTGATGATGTATTGTTGAGTGGGGGGGGGGGAAAGGTAGATCACATAACATGAATATTTTATCAGCCTAATTTTGGAAAGAAGATGAAGGTATGTACAATTATAGCAGACTTGATGTCTTGGTGATGGCATTACTAATGGTTTTGTTTTTTCTTAGTGCTTTTCTAAATGTTCCCAATTTTCTACAATTAATAGGTGTTCATTTTCCTAAGAGAAAAAATATTATAGACCTTTAAAGTTTTTATTTTGAAATAATTTTAAGAGTTACAGCTATAAACTGAATGTCTGTATCCTTCCAAATTCTTATGTTGAAACCTAATCTGAGCTGTGATGGTATTCGGAGGTGGAGCCTTTTGGAGATGATTAGGTTGTAAGAATGGAGCCCTCAGGAATGGAATTAATGCCCTTATAAAAGAGACCCCGAAGGCTCCCTTACCCCTTTCTCCATATAAGAATACAAGAAAAAGGCAGCATCTATAAACCAGGATGTGGGCTCTCACCAGACACCAAGTCTGCTTGCACCTTGAACTTGAATTCCCCAGTCTCCAGAACTGTGAGAAATAAACTTATATTGTTTATAAGCCACCAGGTTTATGGTTTTTTTGTCACATTCTGTGACAGTTTTTCAGTCTTTTCCTGTCTTTAATGAACTTGATTTTTTTAGAGTCCCGCCGAGTTATTTGTAGGATGTTCCTCAACCTGAGTTTGTAAGAGTGCTTTCAGGCTGTGTTCATGCATTTCTGACATTTTGGCAAACAATATCATGGAAGTCATGGTGTGTCCCTCTCAGCGCATCGTATCAGAAGTTACATGATGTCTGTCGATCTATTTTATACTGCTCTTGGTGACCTTGGTCACTTAATCAGTATCTATGGGAAGATACTTTGAAATGATGAAAATCCTGTTTCTCATCACACTTTCACCTACTAATTTTAGTGTCCATCATGCTGTTTGTCTATAAAAGTTATCACCTAATGGTGATTTTTCTATTTCTATTATTCCACACTTGCTAACCAGGAATCTACTGTAAGAAACAGTTGTCCCTTTGCCTCCATTTACGTATTCAATTGTTTTATGTAGGTATAGACTAATAATTAGTTATTTTGTTCATTACTAAGATTTTTTTCTCAAACCAGACCAGAGTTGACCATTCAGAGCCCCTTCAAGTTCATTTCTGTGTCCTTTTAACATGCCCCATCCTTTTTCAGCATTTATTTACATCCTGGTACACAAGATATTCTGGAAGTATTTTGTGCTTTCCTTTCCCAGCCCTTGAGTCAAAAATTTGTCTAAAGAAAAACCAAGATCTGGGCACAAGACATGCCTGTTGCAATCAGGGTATCATTGTTTCTAGGCCCTTTTGGTGGACAGAGCTTGAAAATATACAGTGTTCTCACACATGTAATCATAAATATCTTCATTTTCAAGTCTACTGTCTATCTATATCTATCTATCTATCTATCTATCTATCTATCTATCTATCTATCTATCATTTATTACCATGACTTCATGCTGATACCTGATTCTAATCAAACTCTAAAATATTCATTCTGATTTTCCCCCTTTTCTGTTTTATAACCATTTTCTCCCACAGTGAGAGATCTGGCTCTCGTTAACCACAATACATTTATTTATTTTTCAAGCATAGAACATATGTAAAGAGTTTCAGAATTGCCAGTCCATACTCCTGTGAGAAAATTAAATTTACCAACTGAAATACAGTATCTGTATAGAATTATTTTTGTCTTTAGCTGAATAATAACCAAGTACTGCTTTGGTTCTTCTCGTCTCTCTTTTTCAGTATATATATTATTAATTTGTTATACAGTTAGGTTCATTTTTATTATTTGTATTTCATTGGGAATCTACGCACATCCTGGTTGATTTTAACTTTTTAAATTTATTTTGGGGATATTCTAAATATAACAGAACTATTTATTTAAAAACTAGAGGCCCGATGCATGAAATTCGTGCAAGGGGCTCAGCCTTCGCAGCAATGGCTTTGTCTGGAAGGATGTCCAGAAGATTGATTGGCTGTCCAGTCTAATTAGCATATTATGCTTTTATTATTATAGATACATTCGGAGAAGTATCACTCTCCCCCACCCCAGCTACCCCTTTCCCATTATCCCATTCTTTCCATCCCCTTGCCACCCACCACCTCTCGGTAACTAATTCAATTAGTTTCTAATTTTGCCGTTCTGTATTTCTTTTGCACAAATGAGCAGATGCATACATATATATGACTATAAATACCCTTTATAATTTGCTTTTTTAAATTTAACATATTCCAGAAGTTAATCTAATTCTTTTTTTAATGGCTATATAGTGAATGTGCCAGCTCCATATGTATGAGCATTTAAGTTCTTTATGATATTTTGCAATTACAACTAATGAGGACATAGATGACCTTATGAATATGTATTTATACATTGCTGGACATATATATTCAGTATAAATTCCTAGAAGTAAAATTGCTGAATCAAAAAATAAGTACATAGATAGATTTGTTAAGCATTGCCAAGTTATACTTAAGAATGATTGTACCAATTTGGATTCCCATCAGTAATTTATATGAGTGCTTGTTTCTCCATAGTCTTGACAATAGGATGCATTGTCTGCTGGTTAATTTCACCAATCTAATAGGTAAAAAAAAGGTAGGTAAGATGAATGTTAGTTTAATTTGTACTTCTCTAATAGTGATTGGTGGGTATTTTATTTTTTATGTTTAAAAGTCATTTTATATCTCATGTTTTGTTTTGCATTGTTGCATCATACATTTGATTCTTTTATACTTCACATTTTAAGAGTTCTTTATGTTCTTAAGTGGCTTAACCCATTGTGATATATATTGCAAATATTTATTTCCCAGTTTGTAAGTTATTTTTTGACCTTTCAAAAAGGCATTTCTTGACTTGAGAATTTTAAATTTAATTTTATATGCTCAAATTTACCAAACTTTTTTTGCCTCTAAATTTTATTATATACTAGTAGCCTGTTGCAGGAAGATTCCTGCAAGAATAGGGCTTCCTGAGTCAGAGCGAAGCAGAGAAAGGAGTGAAGCTGGCCTCAACTCCCGTTTCTGCCACCTCGGCTCCCTCCTGTCTCTGCCACCTCAGCTCCTGTTTCTGCCAACTCAACTTCTGTCTCTGCCGCCTCGGCTCCTCCCCTCCCCCTCGCTTCTCCCTCCCTTCTTCATCGTCTCTGCTGCCTTGGCTCCATTCCCTTCTCCACTGCATGGCTCCCTTTTGCAGCACTTGGCTTCCTTCTACGCTGTCTTTAGTCTTCGCTCTCCTGTGTATGCAAACTAACCACCATCTTGGCTGGGTTAATTTGAATACAATCACTCTGATTGGCTGGTGGGCGTAGCTTGAATGGTGGGCGTGACTTAGGTGTCTTGGAGTGATGGTTAATTTGCATATTACTCTTTTATTAGAATAGATAACTATAGGTCTGGTGCACGAAATTTGTGTGTGTGTGTATGTGTGTGTGTGTGTGTGTTCCTCAGCCCAGCCTGCACCCTCTCCACTCTGGGACCCCTCGAGGGATGTCCAAGTGCCCTCCCCTGAAGGACAGTCCCTCCCAACTGCCCTCCCCTGTAGGGCTGGTTCCCCCCAACTGCCCTCCCCTGCTGGCCTGATCACCCACAACTGTCCTCCCCTGCCAGCCATCTTGTGGTGGCTATCTTGTTTCCACATAGGGGTGGCCATCTTTGACCACATGAGGCTGGCCATCTTGTGTGTTGGAGTAATGGTCAATTTGCATATTACTTTTTTATTAGATAGGATTTCAGTGCCAAGGAAAGTAAAAACTTAACTCTAGGACATTTTACACCTGAGAGTAGAGAAATGGAAGACTAAAAGGCTATGTAATCATGGATTCTATTCTTGATAAAACGCTCATACACATGGAGCTGGCACATTCACTATATACCCATCGTTTTAGCTGTCAGACCTTTCGCAAAGTATTTAGTCTTTTGGATTCTAGTTTTTCTCATGTGTAAAATGGGGTGGTAAAAGGTACTTTTTACTGCCATGAGGATTTGAAACTCTTAATTCATCGCTTGTTACTAAGGAGACATTATCATCATCATCATCATCATCATCATCATCCATCTAATTCTGATATTTTGTTCTTAACATTATCTTTTCAAACTCCACCCCTCCAGAACCTTAGAGATTTTCACCCATCCAACTATATGTTCATTAAAATTATTCTCTTCCCTTCCTGAAATACTTTATCTTTTGAAATGCTCTCATGTCTCATTCTATAATAAATTTAGAGAAAGTTCTGAGGATGAAGGAGTTAACATCCATGAGGCACTCTGAACTGGGAGATAATAGCATCAAAATGAGTTCCATAAAGAATCCTAATTAACCCAACTTATTCATCACCTTATCTCTCCAAAGCCCTTTCCTGGCCTCCAGCCCCAAGTTCAAAGTTTTGTAGACATTCCCAAAGGACACATAATCCAAAGAACCAGGAATCGTCAGCTGACTCTGGTTATTGTCAGTATCATAAAGATACTCATTGGAATTCCTATGACCAAATGCACTCTTCCTTAACAGGCAATTCCTTTTTAGTTTCCCTGTGAAACAAAACAGATGCCCATAGGGAAGTCTGATGACACCTTTGTTTTCAATACCATTCGAAGCAAACACAACCAAGACTATTCCCTTAATCCTTTGGCAGTTGCTTCTAAATTATTTGAACATGATGAAGTTCCCATCTACCAATAAATTAAGTAAGTGGAGGTGCTTCCTTATAGAATACAGATGTCTTGCAGGGAAACAAAAATGTTTAAGGGCCCTGTGGGTGGGAATGGATTCTTTTAGTTAACTGACGTTTGCTTTTCTCATTGCCTTATTCCCAAGGCGGTGATTTGGACATAGTTGTCCTTCCACCCTTTTGTAAATCCTCAGTGCATACAAATGATGAAGGAAACAAGAGTGGAAGTGATAAATGAAAGGTAACTAACTTTACACCTTTGCTATAATCCGGGCACTTCACATAAAGATACTATTTCAGTGGTTCTTGCAGGGGCAACCAATGAATGTCTCTCTCACATCAATGTTTCTCTCTCTCTCCCTCCTCTCTACTCTCTCTAAAAATCAGTGGAAAAAATATCCTTGGATGAGGATTAACAACAATAATAATAATAAGTAAGTAAATAAATGAAATGTATCGGAGAGGTAAAGGTTGTAAGCATCCAATTCCAATGATGTGTGGCAGTGAGATTTCCTCCCACAAAGCAATTCTCATACACCAGCTGGGTGTCCTACAATTCAATCCCATTCTGACACTCTGTACCTAGAGACAGCATCAGATCCTACAGGCTAAATCCCACAAGACTGCCTCACTCCCATTCAAACACCACTGGCAAGTCCAGGATGTTAGATAGGCTTCTCACAGGCCAGCTACAGCCTGGAGATCCCATGACCCCCTCCTTAAGTTCTATTAACTTGCTAAAGAGACTCACAGAACTCAAACATTTTAGTTACTAGATCGCCAGTTTATTATATAAGGATATAACTCAAGAACAGCCAGATGAAAGAGATGCATAAGACAGGATATGTGGAAAGGGTGAAGAGCACAGCACTTCCCCAAATTTCCACAGGTTCACCAACGCAATGTTGCGCGTTTTTTTTGTTTGTTTGTTTTTTTTCATGGAGGCTTCATTACATAAGCATCATTGATTAAATCATTGGCCATTGGCATTGATTCAACCTTCAGCAACTCTATTCTCCCCAAAGGTGTGTGTTGAGGAGGGGATGGAGGATTGGGGATTATGGACTGAAAATTCCAACCCTCTAATCATGAGATTGGTTCTCCAAGCAACCAGCCCCCATCCTTAATTGCAGTCCAAAGTCACCTCATTAACACAACAGAAGACACCTTTATTATTATTATCACTTAGAGGAAATTCCAAGGGATTTAGGAGCCTTGTGCCAGGAAGGGGAGGAAGATCTAATATATTTTTCTTTTCTTTTCTTTTTTTAAAAATCTTTATTGATTTCAGAGAGGAAGGGAGAGGGGAGAGAGACATAATCAATGATGAGAGAGAATTATTGATCGGCTGTCTCCTGCATACACCCTACTGAGGATAGAGCCTGCAATCCGGGCATATGCCCTTGACAGGAATCAAACCCAGAATGCTTCAGTCCCCAGGCCAATTCTCTATCCACTGAGCCAAACCAGGTAAGGGTAATACTAGTATATATTTCTTAATATAAATCACAATGTCACAGAGGTATGTTGAACAAATAATTAATACAATTATGATGTTATTTTTTGGAGTTTGTGATATTTTGGACTAGTGTCAGCTTTTTAAAATGTATCATTTGTTGTGACCTATTTTCTAATTCAAAATAAATATTTACTTTTGTACCCCACTTTGTATTAATTTTATGTCTTTTTTCTTACAGAAGGCCTCTCAAATTGTATAAACTTCAGGCTTCACAAAACTAGAATTCATCCCTGCTCAGGAGGCCTGAGTTAGCTATTTTCAAAGTGCTATCAGGCAAATATGGTTTGTTTCATATGGTACTAGAACTTTAATTAATGGTGGGAGCTACAGTACAAACTTCAGGTCAATTTAAGAAAAAATAATTTAATGTTCAAGCCTTCCAAAGATGAAGGGGGAAGTTATGGGGAGTATTGAGTTCCATGAGAGTGGAACCATTTAAGTAAAGGTTTCATAATCATTTGGCATGGCCATTGCAATGTGGGCCCAAGCCTCGCAGGTGTAATGAGCTTTCAGATATACCTTGATGCAGTGTCTGTACTTCATCCTGTCTGTGTACCTTGGACCCCTCTTCATGCCCCCAACTTTGCTCTCACAATAAACTCTCAGGGAGTGGTGAGACAGGTCACAGTAATGAGGGCAGAAAACAAGGAACACAGCAAACACAACGATCATTTTATGAAGAACCAAAGTGAGCTTAATGGCGTGGCAGATTCAGCAGCTGAGAGGGAATCCACAGCAGACAGCGTCTAGAAACACCTTCTACAAGCTTCCCAAAGACCTAATCATGTCCTAAGGGAAAGGCCCCGTTTCTCACTAACAGTGAAGGCAGTTGCTTTGCCATTAACCTTTTCAAGGGGTCACTGCCACACCGTGAGCTCAACACGCCACCCAGAAAATGTAACTGAACATCGGTTTTGCTGTTCCTCTTGCTTAACTGTTTTAAATGTCCTTGAACTGCATTTCTCCACCAGGCTTAATTTTATGGATTGTGGATTACATTTACTGCTCAGCACTTCTTGCTCAACCCTGGACAATCGCAGGCCTACTGAGTTGTTAACTCATATGGTCAGCATTAATGGCTGAGACTAGTTACACCAAATGACTGCAGCATAGCGTCATTAACACCTGGCCTTAGAGCATCCCTATGAAATCAGCACTTTGGTTCTTCTTCTTCATCCAGCAAAACCCCAAAGAGATGTGTGTAGGAGTAATGACTTGGAGTTAACTGTGCTTGTCTTCCAAAGAGTTCAAATTTCTACCTGAGCCTTATTAGCAGTCTTATCTTGGAAAATTGTATTTGAAAGCTGCAGGGAGGCCACTTCTCCCATCTTCTGGGCTAGTTATAGAATTCCAGAGACATATGTGACTTCACTGCCCATGGAAATTCAGTAGGTTATTCTGCTCCATTTGTTTTTTCCACTGGCTCATATCGTGTGGTTAGAATTCCAAAAAGTTATTGTGGAAGCTATACAAAGCTTTAGGATAGTATAATTTTAGTTTTCTTATTAGAGGCCAGTGCACAAAATTCATATATGGGAGATGGTCCTTCAGCCTGGCCTTTACCCTCTCACAATCCAGGACCCCTTGGACATCCCTCTAGCAATCCAGGACTGCTGGTTCCTAACTGCTTGCCTGTCTGCCTGCCTGCTTGCCCCTACCCACTCTGCCTGCCTACCTGATCACCCCTAACCACTCATCTGCCTGCCTGCTTAATTGCCTCTAATCATTCTGCCTGCCTGATTGTCCCTAACCACTTGCCTGCCTATCTGATCACCCCTAACTACTCTGCCTGCCTGATTGCCCCTAACTGCTCGCCTCACTGCCTGATCACCCTACCTGCCTCTGCCTCAGCCCCCACCATGGCGGCTTTGTCCAGAAGGACATCAGACGTCCGGAGGTCATTCGACTGTCTTGTCTAATTAGCATATTATGCTTTTATTATTATAGATTTGTGTTGATCCTCACCCAAGGATATTTTTTCATTGATTTTTAAAAGAGAGAGTGGAAGAGAGAGGGAAAGACAGAGATATTTATGTAAGGAAAACACATCAATTGCTTGCCTCCTGCACAAGCTCTGGTCCAGGTAGGAGCCTACAACAGAGGTATGGAACTCAACTAGGACCAGTCCACACACTGATGCTCTATCTACTAAGCCAAACCAGCCATGGCAGAATGATATAATTTTAAAGTTGAAAGGAATCTTAAAAGAAATTTATTATTTGCATTGCTAGGTCTGAAACATCTCAAATAAAGGTGATTCAAATCTGCACATATATGACCTACAGCCTAAACCACTATATCTACAGATCGGGATGAACACCCCACTCCTGTCAGATGAATGAACCCAGGAGAACATAGTAAAGTGAGCATAACTCGTCTCCGACGGGCATTTGAAATCATTACAAAAGGGTTCCCAGTTCAGTGCTAATAACTTTGTCAACTTTTACAGGTCTTTTTCTCATTTTGTCAGCCCCATTCAGTGGAGATTGTTGTTCTGTGAAAGGCTGACATGTGTCGGGATGCTCAGGTTAACAGTGTCTGCAATTCTATTTAGGAGGAGAACGATGTGCAGCTGCTGAGTGGCGAGTCGGGAAAGAATTCTGAAATGTCCTCTCCTGGTTCACTCAACCATCCCTCCCACTGCTCCCGTGAAGTGGAGGTTGACAAATTCCTGATATCAAAACCAGCTGTCATGACAACACAGCGGAATAGCTGTCCTTGTCAAATGCACCAATTAATTCACCTGACTGTCAATGCTAGGATAATTGATAGACTGCACAATCTGGCTGAGTAATGAAAGTCGAAGGCATTACTAAGTCCATTTTACCTCCTAACAGGTCTTGTGGTGGAACTGGGGCTGTCAGAACTGGACCAAGAAACCTGTGTAAAAACTACAGCTTGACTTTTAAAAATGTGTGTGTAGGCAGTGGGGGGAAACTATAACTATGTGATTAGTTCCCCCAAAATATTGCCAGAGAATGCTCAAAGAAAACTATGGCAAATAAGTAAACATTATACTGTTTTATTCTGAAGTTTGCATATAGACACATGACTGCTTGAGGATGCCCTTAAACACTGCAGTTGCCTGGGCTTTCTGCACTCTTTACTTGCTTTGCCAGAAGTAGAAAATAGAAATCTGGATCAACAGAAGTCTAGCCAAAGGATTTAGTAGGAAATATTCTTTATTCTTATGACAGGATAATCCAATGACTAACATGCAATGAGAACACTCTCATGGCTAGAGATTTTTGCTGAATATATGATTATATATACATGGCTAATATGCAAAGTGTCCCATCGGGAGTTTGACTGGGAGATTAGAGTCCGATCACTTGCTATAACACGTGCTAACCACCAGGGGGTGGCGCAGAATGAAGGAAGGCCTTGAACAGCAGCCAGAAGGCCCCAATCAGCCCGACTGCTGGCCAGGCCTAAGAACTCTATCTGTGCATGAATTTTGTGCACTGGGCCTCCAGTATAATATAAAACATTGTGGAATTCCAGGGTGACAGTCCCTATTACGAAGTTCTGGCAGGGAGGATAAGAACTATCTGATCTGGTAGACTCCCTAGTTCTGGTAGAGTTCCTAGGAGAGCAAAGGGTCATTTCCAATGAGGTCAGCTAGGAAAGGGCAAGTAATATAAGCATAACCAATGGACACAGACATGAGGAGGTTGAGGGCATGTGCTGGGGGTGGGAGTGGATGGGAAGAAGTCAATGGGGGGGGGGGAATGTGACATGTAATACTTTAATCAATAAAGAATAATAAAAAAGAAAGGGAAAGTAGGTACATTAGGTCTAAGCAGGCAAAATGTTGAATGTAAGGTCCCAAGATCTATACCTGTAAACAAGTTTGAACTCAGTGTATTCTAACTTTGCTACATGTTTCTTATACTAATTTATACTATTTGCTGAATATGGACCATCCTCAACCCAAAGGTGACAGTAATAACAATAATGTGATTCATTGAGCATTTACTACATTCAGGAACTTTGCTTAGGTTTTATATACATAATCTCACTTAATTCTCACAACAAACTTATGAAATAGGTGTAAGTAAATAAACTTTTTTTTTTCATTTTTGCCTGGAACTTCTTTTTTTTTAAAGTAATATTTTATTGACTTTTTACAGAGAGGAAGGGAGAGGATAGAGAGTTAGAAACATCGATCAGCTGCCTCCTGCACACTCCCTACTGGGAATGTGCCCGCAACCAAGGTACATGCCCTTGACCAGAATAGAACCTGGGACCCTTGAGTCCACAGGCTGACACTCTATCCACTGAGCCAAACCGGTTAGGGCAGTAAATAAACATTTTTAGTGTGCACAGACTTCTAGCCCAGAAGAAAGACACCTGTGATCTTCATCTCAATTTTCTCCCTATTTCTCCTTCCCAAAGAGAAGAGATTCTTCATTGCTAGCAGATAGGCTAAACACTAATCTAATCAATTAAATTCTTATAGAGGAGAAAGGTGGAAGAATGCCTTGTTGATGGTTTTGAGGTGTGTAGGGTGAATTTTTCAGAAATATCTGAGGAGAGAGGCTTGGAGCAGCTGTAGGAAGTAGATTAAGTGGGAAGAGAGTGTAAGAATTGAATAAATATTGCTGTAATCCAAGTATTTAAATCATCTATAATGTCCTTTGAAGGATGCCAGCAAAAACTAAATTATATTTTCAACTCTTTTTGGGCTGTTGAAATCAGGGCTTATTATATGTGACATCACTATGAGATAGAACTCCGTGATCTCTGAGTTCATGAGGATTAGGGCATAAATATATGTCTACCCATTGAAAGACAAGGATACTGAAACTCAAAGGAATACCATATCTCACCCAAAGCTTTCAGTACCTTTGTAAAACTGCAATTTAGCAGCACAGATGAAAACACGCTTTTTTACATTTTTCCCCCATGCTATTCTGAAACAGCCCCATATTCAACGATTTTATTTGGCCTCAAAGCCTCAACTCAGAATTTAACTGCTTTTCTCTCAGTAATAATAATACTTTTACACGTTGGGTACTTACTATGTGACAGGCTATACCAAATACTTTACTTGTATTTTCTCACACAATCCCCTAATGTGGCTATCATATCTGATAGACAGAGGGAAACTGAGGCTGTGGGAGATTACGTTCCTTGCTCAAGGCTGCACAGTTCCAGTATAGGCCAGTCCACGGCTAGACCCAACTCTGCATAACTGCAAGTCCCTGTTCCCTCTCTTGCTTTAGGAACATTGTGATGCTACAAGGAAATGCAAATCCTTAGTCTTGGGAGTGACAGGACCTTGAATCTTGCCCAGAAGCATTCTAGGCATCCTTCTCATTTGGCCTGTTTTCTTTGTGATTGAGTTGCCAGTTGGTCTCAAATGACCATATCATTGGAATAACTTGTGTACACAGAGGAGGGGAATGTCCAGCAGGGGATCTGGCCCTGGGGATTAGCTTCCTGGGAGGAGCCTGGTGGATAAGCCGGGATTTGTGTAGACAGGCAGTCTTCAATTTGGATTTGTCAGGATCAGGAGCACTTGTTCCTTTTCCGGCAGTAATGTGAGGCTTGGGGTGAGTTCAGTGCCATGTTTGTTCACCTTGACTATGATCTTTAAAATCACGACCATATTTCTCAAGTCACCCGCTTAAGAAAACACAGGTATAGATCTGTGTAGTGTTCCAGTGGAAATAGTTTTTCTTGAAAAGTAAAACGTTTTTCTTCTTACACTTCCTGTTGAATGAAGTTATTTAATGAGCAGGAAAATAGGAAACAAGGTCCTGTCTTGATTTTTTGCCATAAGGATCATGACTATGAGATCTCCTCCTTGTACTAAGGTTCTTGCACGAGTGAAAAACAGATATTTAATGCCCAATAAATTCATCCTTCCTCTTCTCACCCACCATTCCAATTCAGGAGGCTTTCATTTCATTTCATTTCATTTTTACATTGGCCAACTGAAGCTGTCACGTTTGAGAGCTAAATGTGTTGTCCTGCGTGGGCATCACATCCATCAATTAATGTTTCTGCCTTCTGTGCTACAGGAATTATCTCCAAGTTCATCTTGATGAATTTTTCTCTCTACCTCATTACCCAAGCTAGCTACAGCAGAGACTTGTCATGTTTAATGGCGACTATCTTACACACATTCTGATTCTTTTGAGTGAACACATGCCTGTTTATAGAGGCCCATGAGCAGCTCATTGGCTATTTTTGCATTAAAAACACTTAAATTGCAACAGCCATCCAAGACCCTTGTAAAATGAAATAAAAAATTATAAATGTTGTTGTTTTAAGTGAAAGCCCTTGAATAGAATTTCTTCTCAATGCACAACTGAGAATCAAATTATATTATATTTATACTAATGAGCTTTGATGGTTAACTTACTTAAAAAAATCTGAATACATAGTGATAAAAGAAACTTTAATAACTACTAAGTTCCTAACAATTTTAGAATGCATTTAAGTTTTATAGCACATTCACATTTAATTCTTAGTTGCTCCTCAGATGGACCTAAGAGATTTTATTAGAGGAGACCCTCAGACACTAAGATTCGTAGGATAGATTCCTTATATGTTTCTTTGTGTTTACTTGCCTATTTTCTGGGTCTCTCAGTAGAATGCAAACTTCATGAAGGCAAGGGGTCCTGTTTCCCCTGGTATATAGTCAGTGGTCAAAAAATATTTGTGTACAAATAACCAATAAATAATTTATTCTAAGTGGCTCTATTTTCTGGATAATTAACAGAGTGGATTTAAAAAATCTAAATGATTTTATTGCTGAGATGTACAAAAGGCTTTCTTGCGTTTTAAAATATAGCATATTGTTCATAATCTAGCTATTTCTTGGGTGTACAAATTATTGTTGAATCATTACCAATTACCTTGTTGTATATTTTACCACCATGATTTTAGGGCTCAAGACATAGGGGATAAGAGTCACTTGTCTTTTCCTCATTAAGCGGTTGTCTTATGTGAATCTGTTAATATCAAATCACATAAGAACAAAGAGTTGAGGCAAAGTTTTGCAATGTGTGTTAAAGGGACAAGGACTAAGGATAAACAGTAACAGACATGGTAGCCAATTCAAAAGAGAGTCAGGTATAATCTCTTGCTATTCTCAAATCTTACGCTTTTACAGTCGCCCTAGGTGTTTGTTTAGGTGGAGCAAAAGCCCCAAGTCTGGAGAGAATGCAATGTCAGTATAGCTTCATCTCATGTGACCTTGTGCTCAACGCAGGCCTTTCTTGGGCTTCTTGTTCACATTTGTTTCTGGAGTTGGGTCTCTCATGGCTCAGTCTCCTATTGTCCTGTTTCCTGACTTTTCATGGTAAGTGTTGGCATTTGTGTTGATGGATGTTGTGCTGGCTCTTCAGGCAAGTGCACTGTTGCTGGACACAGTAGCCAGAGGATCTGCCCAACATACAAATCAAATCATGTCATTGGATACTTAAAACCCGACACTGTCTTCCTACGGGAATCAGAATAAAATGCTAAACTAAAATTTGCTGAGTAGAACTTACATGTATGGATATATATATATATATATATATATATATATATATATAAAGATAGATAAATATGAGGTGATGGATGTGTTAATTAGTTAGGTGGAAGGAGTTCTTTCACACTGTAAGCCATATATCAAGTCATCATGATGTACACTTTAAATACCTTATAATTTTGTGTCAATTAAAACTAAATAAAGCTGGAAAAAAAAAAGGAATGAAATCCTAAGTCTACCCAGGGCTCAAGGACTGGGATGATTTGGCACTTGCTCATTTCCCTGCCCCTCTCCTCCCCCACCATGCTCTGGCTTTGCGGGCCTTCCTTTCTCCCTCTTGATTACTGGGAGCTCTGCACTTGTTGGCTTCTCTGTCTGAGCCCTTTTCTTCTACATCTTCATGTGGCTGCCTCATTCTCATCACTTATGTCTTCACTCAATGATCTCTCATCAGAGATGTTTTCTTTGGCTACTTTTCTTAATGTCACCCACCCATCCTACCCAGCCCCACCCTTCTACTTCTTACTTGGTATTTTCTTCATAGGGCTTATCACAATGTGCAATCAGTTTTTAAATTTGTATTTTATTGTCTTTCTTCCCCAGAGGAATGTGAGTTCCACAGGGGCAAGGACTTTTAAATTCTTATTTTCTGCTGTTTTCCCAAAGCCTAGAGCAGTGCCTAGCTCATAGCAAGGGCTCAACATTTGGCTGTTGAACAAATGAACAGAATACAATTAAAATCACCTTCCTGAACTTCAGTAACTTTGGTCACTGCAAGTCCTTTGTCCTGCTCTTGAGCTCTTGAGCTCATTCACAAGTCAAGCCCTTCTGACTGTGTTCTGAACTTATAGTCCATTGTTCTTGCTCACACTCATACCAGTAGGATCATTCTAACAAAACATACTAATAAATGTATTTATAGGTCACACGTAATAGCTGTAAAAACAATCACCATCATCAACACTTATTGAGAACATGCTAAGTGCTGGACTCTACTCCTATCTCACATTTATTTCTAACCATCACCAGAGTCCTGCTGAGTAAGTGACAGAATCCATGTCTGTGGCCACATAGTCATTGTATTTCCAGTGTATGTGCAGGCTTCCATGTTCCTCCCAGCATGCTTATCAACGCTTATCAATAACTCCCATTCTGAGCAGCTATTCTGTCAGGGACTGAGGACAAAAGAGGCTCTCCTTGGAGGGATAGAAAGTGAGAGTGGCCTTCGTGCTCTGTCCACATGGAACTGGAGACATACTGTCCCCATGCTCTGCTCCAACCAGAAAAGGAACTGAGCAACAGGCTTGGGAAGGGGTGGGAATGACCCCCACTGCAACCATAACTAATTTCCTGTTTTGGGAGCTTGCTAAGAATTCTTTGGGATTCTACAGTGCATGATTCTATCTCCTTTCTTATTTCAACAGAGGCCTATTTGCACCAGGAATTTCCATGGTGCACCCCCTTCTTTATAGCCCTCATTCACTCCACTCTACCCTGTGACAGCCAATACACAGACGTGGCCTTTTTAGAGTTCAGAGGTAGGGACCAGGGGGAGGGACGGCCATGTCTTGTCCTTGGCAGATGCCTGTCATTGATGTGGGGGAGGGCTTTGTAGAAAGAAGATGGGAGCCTGGGTGTGCCCAGCTGGAAGCCGCCAGTAATTTAACACTCACAGATGGAGACTGAGGGTGATATGATACCCCCAGCTGTCTGTTACTGCTGCCTTCAAGGCCCCCCTCGGCTGCCTGGGACTCGGGATGCTTTGGGAAGGGCCCGGTGCGGGTGGGGGCAGTCTAATAAAGCAGCTGGTCTATTAGAAGATAAGCTTTGTGGAGAATCACACAATCATCCCGAATCCCCCTAATCCCAAACTTTATTGCCCTAGATAATAAGCTTTGGTGGCGACGCTCCATTGAAATATGGAATTGTCTGCAGGCTGGAGGCACCTGCTGTGTCACTCAGCTTTGGGCCAGCAACTGTCATGCACAATTCAGGGGCAGGTGCACCTCGCCTGCCTCAGCTCTGCAGGGACAGAGGACAGCCAAGTGGGCCAGCTATGCTCCCACGAAGAGCTCCAAATATGCTGCACCCAGGAGGCCTTAGCAGGGCTTGAGAATGCTCTCTCTGTGACTTATGTATTGGGCTATTTTGAGAAATTGGGAGAAAAGGAGCAAGAGGGAGCATTTGCCTGTTGGGGACCCTAGGGCTTAGAAATCAGTTCTGTCTGCAGACAGACCTCCATGGTCAGGGACTGGTGGGTGTCGCCCTTCCTCCAACTCCTTCTTGCAGCTGCTTTAGGGCAAGCTTGGCTCAAGCTGTTTGCTTTTCCTACTGGGTCCTCACCTGCCCTCTACCTGCATGTCCACCTGGGAAGATTCCCTGTCCCTTCCTCTGTGAGGTCTCTGTTCCCCCATGCAGATTTGTGTCTTCTCCCGTGTGCCTCTCTAGTTCTTGATTCCTATCAGGATTGTCGCCCACATGACATTAATTAATCAAGTCATCAATTAAATGCTTCTATTCCTGTATCCTCCACTAGACTAGGAAGACTTTGAGAGCAAGGACCATATCTGATTCATTTTTTTATCCACAGTACCTTGAAGATTAAAAAAAAGAAGAAGAAGACCAGAAGCAACCTATGTGGCACTGAAAATAATGAGGCAGATCTACACAGTCACAGGGAATGAGGTCCAAAGGATATTGTTAAGGGAAAATAATGCAAAGTGCCAAACACTGTAAGAATGTTATCTTATGTTAAAACAAACAATAATGACAATATGATAGTAATAGTTGCCTCTGGGCAGGGCACTAGGAAAGGGGTTATGATGGTGGAGGGGAGACGACTTTCACACTTTCAACCTATTTGTGAGATGGACACTTTTAGCATATGTGACTATTGCCTTTTAAAGAGGTGGAAACAAATCCACTTGCATATGTAGAAAGGTATTTGTTGAAGGGAGATGTAAACACAGCTTATGGTCGGGTTGCTTGGTCTTACTTCTCCTGTGCATTGTCCATACATGATCCAGAACAATGGGATGTGTCCATCCAAAGGTATTTGCAGTAGATAAAGGAAATGTGTGATATGAGTTCTTTCAATGCAGATGAACATTTGGAGCTGGATCAGGAATTTGTCAGTTACTGTCAATCATCTAAGAAGCAATGGGTGAGAAATTGAACAGTGCAGTGCAGGAGCTGCCCCAGATGCTTTGGGGAAGCCCTGATGCTACCTGCTTCTGAATGGACAACTACAGGAGGGAAGAAGCCAAAGGGGTATTTAATGAACCTCAATCTGAGGAATACTAAATCTGGCAAGAAACATCTGTAAAGAAAACTGTCAGCTTTTCCTGATTGCTCTGGTTAGGATAAAAATGTTTAAGTTCCCCTTATTAATATATTCTTTCTCATTTCTCTTTCTCTCAACTACAATTATAGATGCCTTTTTTAGAAGGTCTGCCCTCCCTCAGATGAACATGATCTAAATTATTTGGCTCCCTCTTGGATGGCGTATTGATTACTTCCCCATTCCCATAAACAACCTCTCGGCATCTCTCCAGGGGACTGGCTGTATTAGGTGAAATTAAGAGCAATCTTGGCTTTTAACAGAACCTCTCCACCAAGCAGTTGCCTTCCAGGAGTAATTTGTGAGTTTAATTTATGACCATAATGACCTCTAGCAAGGCTGACCCCTTCCTCTAACATAGCCTTCAGTAATAGAGATTGGGTTTGGAGACCCTTAGTTAAGGTTGGGTACATTCCCCAATCCAAGAGATATAGAATATCAGTGAATTTTTGATTTTCTAATTTCCCACTCAAGTTCAAATAACAAATTCAACAATATTTTTTGAGTGCTGGCATGCAGTGAAACTGTCCCCTCACCAAATGTGTGGTCACCCACAGAACTAAATTGAGAGCTCTATTCAGGCAGAAGTGGTGAATCCTTATCTTTGCAAATGGCATCATGGGGATTGCCTATCCTCTATGGGTTAATGTGGCAATGAGTTCTCTGTGAGCCCCTGCTAAGCTGCCATGCGAATGTTTGCTTCTGTGTTTTCATAAAATATATGGCATGTAGCTGTGGTCATGATTCTGATGGGCAGAAATTCAGGAACTCCTTGCTTCCTGTCTTCAGGTGGGATTTGGGTTTAAAATAATTCTGTTAGCTAATGAAGAATTCAGTAAGTCTTAATGGCTTCTCTTCTGTATCCCATCAGGCACCATGCCTCCACATTCCCGTTTTTCTAGAAAGTCCCCTGTTGTTTTTCTGTGGACTGCCTACTGAGTATAGTTGCCTTTTCCTGCTTCAAGGAGCCTCCAAGAGAGTGAGCCAGAGTTTGCCTTTTTAGTAACTGACTTGAGTAGATAGGGCACCCTTAGTTTTAGGAACTCCACGGCTTACCTTTTCCCCAAGGGCAGAATAATATAACACAACCAGAGTTTGGGACAGTGAAGCAGAAGTTAATCCATCAGCACACAAAAAATGTGCAAGCTATTCAAGATCTTCATGGGCCACAGATCGTCTACCTTTTGGAAAGAACATCCCAGATCATTGATTCAGGCCTCATGGGTCCACATTAAGCATATTTGTATATTAAGTGCTGAAATGCAGGCAATTAGTTGGAATACTATTATATTTGCAGATATTCAACTAAATATTCATTATTTTTTATTTTCAGCACTCTTTGAAAATATTTTCCAGACCTCAAACATTGTAGTCTGGGTGCTTTGCCTGTGCTGCCCAAAGGATAAAAGAGTCCTGAAACCATTCTTTGTTCTCTGGTGGAGTTTATAGTAATGAGGCAGGATTCAGAGAAAATAATTTTCATTGAGTGCATTGGGGCAGCCTGTGAAGTGTGCTACAGAGGTGTTTCTGCTGAGTATGCACCCTCACATTGCTTTGAACTTCAAAGGAACACTTCCAGTTTGTCTTTGCTCTATAACAGACTGTCCCAAACTGTGGCTTAAAGCAATGATTTTCATTATTTTTCACATTCTGTAAATTGGCTCCAATTTTGCTCTGCCAGATTTGACTGCATTCACTCAAGTAGTCACATGTAGGTGGCGGATCAGCTGGACTCAAAGGTTGAGACGGTGGCATGCTGGCTGTGGGCTTGGAGCCTCACTTCTCTCCCATTTGGTCTCATCTTCAAGGATAGACTAGGTTAGCTGCTTTATATGGTGGCCTCTGGGCAGCATGCAAAAAGTATGGAAGTAGATGCTCAGAGCAAGTCATACCACCAGTCTAGCTTCAAGAGGGTGGAAAAATAGACACCTTCCTGGGTGGGAAGAGTGCAGAATTACAGTGCAAAGGGGCCTGGACATTGCAGTGGAGGGAATTCGCAGCCATTAAGCAACATACCACAGCCGCGCCACAGATGGACTATAGGTCTAAGCAGTGAGGAGAAGGAAGTGTCCAGAGCCTTCAAGAAGCAAGAGCACTGGGTCTGAAACACAGATCCTGAGGCTTTACTACCTCCCCCCCTACCCCCCACCTAACCTCTCCTTTATAAACGGCTGGCCTGCTGAGGGTAGCTGAGCATCATTTTGGCTGAGCAACTTGAGAGACAAAGACTAAAAAGGCACTGGTCTCTCAAGTGGTCATTTTGTCCTTTCTCTTGTCCTTCTCATCCGCTCTGTAGGGAGTCTGTTCCTTACCAAGGAGATCTCGGACAGGTGCTTGCTTTATCAGTCATGAGAAAGAACAAACATGGTGCTGAAACGATACAGCAGGTAAAAGTAGGCTCTCAAATCAAAATGCCCAGGTTTGAATAGAGGTTCTAATACATGTTGGCTATAATACATGAACGAGAGACATAAACTCTAAACCTCAACTTCCTCCTCTGTAAAATGGGGTGGTTATTGTATCCTAAAAAGATTTTTAATCATGTGTGTGTGTGTTTATATGTGGATCCAATGAGATGTCATTTTGCTTCAATATCTTTTTGTTAGGCATTTGTTGTCTTAAATATTCTCATTATTTTTCCAAAGACACAGAAGTCAAACCAAAAAAAGTTATGTGAAATGAACATCTTAACACATATGTAAAGAATATGTGTTAAGTACAAAACAAAAACAACAACATCAAAAAACACAGAAAAATTCAACCTTTCTAGTTACCTTGCTATTTAAAGCCCTACTGTTGTGCTTCAATGTGGGCTGGGGAGTAGTGTGAAAGGGTATGCATTTTGTGGTCCAACCAACCTGGGTTCTAATCCTGGCTGTGCCAGCTAACAACTGTGTAATTTTTGAGAAAAATATTTACCTCTCTAAGTCTCAGTTTTCTCATTTGAAAGTACACACAACAATATCACATACTATTATATTAAAGGAATAGATGTGAAGAAAAGGTATGTGATGCACCTAGCACATAATAGGTATACCAGTTCCCTTACTTGTGCTTTTTGAAATTCTAATTTCCCAATTGAGTTCAAATAACAAATACAACAATATTTTTTGAGTGCTGGCACGTAGAAGATGCTGATTGACGTGACTCTCACAGTTTTTGTGTGTGTTTGATTTGGTGTCTTTGCCAGGAGTCACAAAATAAGCTTCCTCTCTCTTGAAACATCAAATATGGTTTTGTCCTATTGACTTGTTCTGTCTCTTTAAGGAAAAGACCCTGAACAGGCTGCTCACCTCATTAATGCGAAAGGCTGTGAGTTTTTTCAGTTCTAGTGAACTCTGCGTGACCCTCACAGACAATAATTGCTTTAACATAGGGTTAGGCAGCAGCAACCAACTTGTCTAAATATAAGCCAGGGCTTAAAATACAACTTAACCTGGGAGATTTAAGTAGGTAAGGAAGATGGCTTCTCTCTGGAATTGCTTCTTGATTAATCGCCCCATCTGAGGCCGTTGGAAAAATGACAGTTTTCAAACGGGGCTTTAAATGTCTCCTGCTCTACTTTCCCCCACTGGCAGGAAGCCAGTCCCTATAAGCCGGGGGTTCTTAAAGGGGACGGATTCCCTTGGATTTTCTGAGTTACACAGCTCAGGAAGAGCGTGGGGTAGCGATGGGAGGGAGTGTTCATGCCCCTCACTTAAGGTTTGCTCATCTTCAAGGTAAACTCACGGAGCAGTCTTGTGTTTAAAGAAGCGACACCCGGCGAAGAAGCGATACCCGGCGAAGAAGCGATATCCGGCGAAGAAGTGCACATTTGCAGCTGAGTTTAGGGCTTAAGAAAAATGGGCTGCACTATGCCCACTAGCTTATTGCCAGTCACATGATCCAATACCTTGCCATCTACACTTGGATCCAAGCATTTTATCGACATGGCTCGGGTCTGCCTTCTGTCCCTCCTGCTGGCCTGTCAACCCTAGTGTTTTTCTCAGCCTTCATGTCTCTGACATCCATGCTTTGAGTCTGAGAACCTTTAATTTGTAGCCAATCTGGAGATCATCTCCCATCTATAGTTGTTTTTCTTTCTTAAATCTGGGTAGTCTTACCTCCCCTCCCTACCTGCTGGGCACCCACGGCACCTCTAAAAGATACCACTGGCCAGTCTCCTCCCCTCCGTGTCCTTGCCGATGGACAAGCTGATTTTTGCCCTTGACATTGTCTCTGTGGTCTTTAGGTGGCGTTGGCTTTATCGTCTAGGACTAAAGTATGCCTCCGACTGATGGGATTTTTAGACCAGAGTTCCATCTTGGCCTTGGGGAAGAGATTTTCTTAGCCAAAAAAAAGTTTTCTTCTTGACCTTAAACCAGTAAGCTCTATACAAGGATAGGTTGGCTAAGTGGTTCTCACATTGTGTTTCTCATCCACACCCTAGCGTTCTGCAAGAGATTCTCTGGGGATCTCCTACTTGGTTTCAACAACAGCAGTTCTTCTCTGACCAGGCTGGTTTGCCATAGTGGAGTTCCAGCTAAGATTGCCCTTTTTGTCCACATCGTTCATCCCAAAATATTTGCATAGCTCCCTCCTTCTCATCCTTTGTGTCAATAGTTCAACTGTTTTCCACAATCACTCTATATAAAACAGTAACACAAACACAACCTCTAATTTCCTATTTCTCTTATCATAGTATTTATGCCATCTGCCATACCATATAGTCATTATTTATGGTAATTCAAGTTCCCATAAATTTTTGTTACATTTGGTACTTCATTCCCCGCACCTAAAATAATGTGTACACAGTACTCAGTAAACATTTCTGCAATAAATGAAACATTATAGTTACAGAAAGAGTGCCCTACAATCCTAGGGTATTATGTCTTGTTTATCATAAATCAGAATGACTTCTTTTTTAAAAATTTTTAAAGTTGTTTTATTACTTAAAGTATTACAAAGAGTGTTAAATAAGTCTCCATTTTTCCCATTGACCTTTCCCCCTCCTCCCCTACCCCCCATGTCTTGTATGCTTATATGCATGCATACAAGTCCTTCAGTTGATCTATTAACTCCCCCTCAACCCTCCCGAGCCTTCTAGCTATAGGTTGATAGTCTGTTGATAGTCAATGCTGTTCTGCCTCTGTATCTGTTTATGTTCATCAATTTATAATGGTCTTTATTATCCATAAATAAGTGAGATCATGTAGTATTTTTCTTTCATTGACTGGCTTATTTCACTTAGCATAATGCTCTCCAGCTCCATCCATGCTGCTGTAACTGGTAAGAATTTCTTCTTTTTTACAGCAGCATAGTATTCCATTGTGTAGATGTACCACAGTTTTCTAATCCATTCATCTGCTGATGGGCACTTAGGCTGTTTCCAAATCTTAGCTATGGTAAATTGTGCTGCTATGAACATAGGGGTGCATATATCCTTTCTGACTGGTGTTTCTTGTTTTTTGGGATATATTCCCAGAAGTGGGATCGCAGGGTCAAATGGGAGTTCCATTTTTAATTTTTTGAGGAAACTCTATACTGTCCTCCATAGTGGCTATACCAGTCTGCATTCTCACCAGCAGTGCAGGAGAGTTCCTGTTTCTCCGCATCCTCTCCAGCACTTGTCGTTTGTTGATTTGTTGATGACAGCCATTCTGACAGGTGTGAGATGATATCTCATTGTTGTTTTGCAGAATGACTTCTTGATGGATTCATTTTTCTTTTTTATTTTATTCTATTTAAAAATTAACACAGTTAATTTGACTTTGTTTTGGCATATAGTTCTGAGTTTTAACACATGCATAGATTTGTGTAACCATTACCATTACAGTCATGGTACAATACAGTTCCATCCTCTTCCCCAAACTCCCTCATAAATATGGTCCCTTTGGAGTCAAATATCCAAGCTTGAGTTCTTGGCAACCATGGATAGTTTTGTCTTTCTGAGGGTATCATATAAATGGATTCATACAGAATGAAATCGTTGAGACCAACTTTCTTGGTTTTGAGATTCATCCATGTTATTGTATTAATGGTTTGTTCCTTTATATTGCCAAATAGCATCCCATTGTATGGATGCCAAGTTGTATTTTTGTAAAAATATATTTTATTGATTTCTTACAGAGAGGAAGGGAGAAGGATAGAGAGTTAGAAACATGAATGAGAGAGAAACATTGATCAGTTGCCTCCTGCACACCTCCTACTGGGGATGTGCCTGCAACCAACGTACATGCCCTTGACTGGAATCGAACCTGGGACCTTTCAGTCCGCAGGCCAATACTCTAAGCACTGAGCCAAACCAGTTAGGGCCCAAGTTGTATTTTTAATGCCAAGGAGTATTCCATTGTATGGATATACCACCCTTGTTTATCCATTTACCTGTTGATGAACATTTGAATTGTTTCCAGATGTTGGTATATATGAGAAGAAATGCTTTATACATTTGTGTACAGGTTTTCGTGTGATCCTGTTATTGTCTAGGGTAAATACCCAGGTGTGGGATTGTTAGATTATATGGTAAATGTACTTTTAATTTTATAAAAAGTCTATTAAACTATTTTCCAGGTGGCTGTACCATTTTGCATTCCTATCAGTAATGCATGTATCCTCATCAACACTTGGCATTATCAGATATTCATTTTTTGCATACTTTTTAGCCATTCTTATAGGCATTTATTGGTATCTCACTGTGGTTTTAATTTACTAGTAGTATCAGTTGAAATATGATTCTATGCCTTCACCATAACCATACTGTCTTGACAATCTACCTTGATAATAATTATTAAAATCAGGTAGAATGAATCCTCCAACTTTGTTATGGAATAGTTTCCTAACCTCTATCATCACAGGAGAAAGGAGAAAGTAAAAAAAGAAAAAACAACAATTTTTACTGAGCAATGTGTATGTCATAGGTAGTGGATCAGGGAAACTTATAATATTTAATTTTTAAAACAATGCATTCCGGGTGGATATTATTTTCCCATTTTTGAGAATAATTGAACCTCAGAGAATTTTAATAATATGCACAAGACTGTGTATTTCACATAAGGCAAAGCCGGATCTTAACCACAGGTCAGAGTGACCCTTAAGCTCACGCCCTTTCTACTGCGCAATAGTTCATGCCAACTCTTCGAATTCTGGAGGTATGGAATACGCCTGAGAATACCTTGGATGTTCTGCTGGATTTAATTTTTAAGAAATCACTTATGTTAAAAGAAAAACCCTCTCTGGTTTCCCAAAGTTATTTTGTTTCCATGGCTAAGATGCAAACATATTCGTATTTATACAGTCTGAACAGAAGGTTTAGTTTGGCCTCTTGAAAGACTGTGCCGAGTTAATAATCTAAGAGTAGATTGTCACACTGGCTGCAGGAAGATAAATAATCAAGGATTATAAGTCTTTAATTTAATATAACTTATTCTCATTAATTAAATGCCAATTACCTGCTTGTCTTTCCTGGGAACTGGCCTTTGCAATCAATCTTTTCAGAAACGTTGTACACACATGCTCACAGAGGTATTAATATCACTCAAGATTTACAGGCACTGGACTCTTAGGCTTAAACCATCCTCAAACACTCTACACTGTAACCGCAGATAATCGTCATAAATTTCCTGATCTCTGACCTAACTGGTTCTTAAATTTCCATTCCCTAACGGGCTTGAGGAGTTCGTATTTATCATGCTGAGACTCTTACTTCTAAGGATCAACACGTTCCAGCAAGGCTCTGGATTCAGAGCTCCGACCCATCCTCCTACTTGGGGTTTTTGCTAGTCACAACAGATGAGAATACTTGGAACTAAAAGAGTACTCTGTCCTGACTCCCCTGTGCACGTTATTTATTCACGGACAACAATGACCCCTCAGAAGCTTTTTGAATGCCCTGCCTGAGCAGATTTAAGCGTTCAGTGGCAGCATACATTACTGCTGAAAATGCTCCTGTTCCAGCCTTTAGCAGTTAGCTGTGTGTATCTGTAATTTTTATTACATTTCTTATCCTCTAGACTGCTTATTCCTCATGCCTGTATATAACTATAACTTTTATTAATATTTTAAAAATTGATTTCTAGGGGAAGAGGAAGGGAGAGGGGGAGATAGAAACATCAATGAGAGAAAAACATAAAAAAACGATAGGGTGTCTCCTGCATGCCTCCCACTGGGGATCGAGCCTGCAACCTGGGCATGTGCCCTGACCAGGAATAAAACCAGTGAACTCTTGGTGCATGGGTCGGTGCTCAACCACTGAGCCACACCAGCTGGGCTGGGTGCTATAAATTTAAGTCTTGCAAGTGACTGGTGGTTTGCTTTTCAGAGTTATGTCTTCTAACTCCGAATTTAAGCTCAAAACAAGGAGACAAAAGAGGAAACCAAATTTATTGAAGGAAATCCCAGGTTTACTTGCAAGCTCAGAGTCTTAGCTTCCTACATGTGATCAGCTTCCACTCTTTCTATTCTTAACATTTCAATTTGAGTGCCCAGAATAGGATTATTTTCATATCAATCATTTGTTGACTTCTTTGGTTTATTTTAAAAATTAAAATAATTATGTATGCACATGCAAAGTAGAATTTAGAGTGTAGAGAAATACAGGGGAGATAAGTCATACAGCAACTACTGACATGCATATATAATTTATTTGAAAATGGTGGCTCACATGCAGGCACTATGCTCTGCATTCATTTTCTCACTGACTTCTCTCAACAATCCTGAGATCAATACCGTTATCACTCCTATTTTAATGATGAGGGAAGCGAGGCTCAAAGAGTTTAAATAATTTGATCATAGCAGAAAAGTGGTAGAATCCTGACACGAACCAAATCTGCCTGTTTGACTCCAATCCCATGCTCTAAACATGGTACTAAAAACATGAGTTATTTACCACCATTATCATCTCAGATTCATCTTTTCAACCTGTGACCTAGCTTACCATATAACTAAAGATCAGTCAATTATGGGTCTTTAATGTGGGCAGGTTCAAACAACTTCTAAGAAGCACTTCACAGCTTACCATGACTAATTCATTCCTGAGTTTGACCAATTCATTTCTCCAATTTGTAGGAAACAAAGGAAACTGGGCTGGGGATTTATTAACAAGTCATTTTTCTTGCAAAGCAACATGATACTGTTGATTCCTATCAGTACATAAAAGCCTATAAATTATCATAGCTTTTCCCCCTTCAGTAGAAAAAGTAGATTGGCATCAATTTACTTATATTCTTTCAACCAATCTCCATGAGTCATTAGTAAGATGGTAGGGCTAAAATTGTTGTCCTTGTTCTCATTAACGCACTGCTCTGACCTCAACTCAACCTATTCCACTCATTCCCAAAAGGGCATACCTCTAGGTCTTACATAAACCTGGCTATTGTTTAGACTGGGGTGGTCACATGACCTGGGTCCCAATTCATTGACCAGGAAGTAGCTGATCAAATGATTTTTAAAATTTTTATTGAATATCAGATAGAAGATCCATGAACAACTACTACTGAGGTACCTAGACAGTCTTGGTTTGTTCCCTCCCTAGACTTGCTTGTTTCTTGCTATTTTTAATGCCTATATCCTTCTTTTAGTGAATTGTAGTAAATTTGGGTTTCTTGTAATGAAATGTCACCCAGAAAAGAGAGATGTTTTAAACTTTCTTTAATATCAGAAGGAACTCTTTGGAAGTACAAATGGGTAAGGGTCCACTCTCTAAAGAGCATAAAATGGTATGTGTCAGACTTGAAAGAGATACCTTGCCCACAAAGCACCAAAGGGTTGCCTCCCTTCACTTCAGGTGGGCCCAGATTAATTTTGGTTGGTTGTAAATGGTGTTTTGATTCACGAGGCATGGGACATATGTGGTAAATGTGAGGACTATTGTGTGGCTTATAAAGCGCTAACTGCTTGTGAAAGATGCTTTCCCAGTGACACACAAGTGTGATGTACCCTGGCTGCTGGCTCTTCCACCACCATTTTGTGATACCATCAACCCTTACAGCAGAACCTAATGTGACAATGTAGAGGTTGCCTTTTTTGACCTTGGCAGGATATGGAGACATTAAAGAAAGATCAAATTCTCTATTTAAAAAAAAATAAACAACTTAATGAAGACCTAATTACCCTGCATACTAAATTCAAGCACAGGACTTAGAAGCTGACCATTTTCTCATTAACACTGTTGTTAATTTTTCATGCTGTACCCAATTTTCTTCATGTCTCAGACTAACCATTTACTCTAATTTATTAGCTTAGGAATTGTCAAATTATAAAGTTGAGAAAGAATTGTATGTTTTGCCTTTCCTTCAGAATTAGACTCCCATCCCTAGGAAATGGAATTCTTCACTCAAGGTATCATTTCTTTCCATCCTTTAAATTGGTATTTTATCAAATCTCTGGCCTCTGGAATGTTGGCAGGCATTACCCAGAGTAGACTGTAATGTACTGTTTCGTGTCTTTGTAAAAGTCATTTTGCATTTATCTTCAGAATTAGTTTTATCATTTTATGAACATTTTAACATATTTACTCATGTGTAAATGAACTGTAGGTGAAGATTAGAAAGGCTTCATTTGCAGCAAAGACCTCACTAGAGTCTTTAAAAAAAAGATTTAAAATTGTGGATATCCAATTATGGCCATAATCTCTAAACTTTAAGATAGTGCTTTTAAATAGGAAAATTTCTGAAGAAAAAAGATACATAAACACACACAAACAAGTATTTATTTATATCTGTTCTCTCTCTGTATATATATAATATATAATAGAGGTAATATGCAAATTAACCCTCACGCCATAATACCATCAAAAGATGGTGGCGTGCACAGTGGGGGTGGGCTGGCTGCTCCACGTGACTGCTGCCAGGGTTCCCGCAGCCACACCAGGGGAAGGTTCCCGCTGCTGCTCCCTTCAGCTTCCCCAGAGTTCCCTCAGTCTCGCTGAGGGGCGGGTCCTGGCTGCTGTTCTGCGTGGCTTTCACTGGGGTGACCAGGCTGGCAGGGGAGGGCAGTTGGAGGCTATAAGGCCAGCAGGTAAGGAGAGTTGGGAGCGATTAGGTCAGCAGGGGAGGGCAGTTGGGAGCAATCAGGCCAGCAGGAGAGTAGTTAGCGGCAATCAGGTAGGCAGGCAGGCAAGTGATTAAGAGCCAGCAGTCCCAGATTGTGGAGGGATGTCCCACAGCAGTCAGACATCCCTTGAGGGGTCCCAGATTGGAAAGGGTGCAGGCTGGGCTGAGGGACACCTCCACCTCCAGTGCACAAATTTTGTGCACTGAACCTCTTTTGTGTGTGTGTGTGT